>CAUYQV010133118.1:0-52829 GCA_963574575.1 Galagoides demidoff | reverse complement strand
TATGTGTATGTTATATAAATGACATATATTTATATCTGTAGGCTTTTACTAAGTTACTTATAATAACAACTCATCAAGAAAAAAATTCATACTAGGCTAAAATGTAGTATGAACTATGCACCTACTACAATGGTAAAAATTAGAAAACACCGTTAATACTGGCTATTGGTGAAGAAGTAGAAGACTATATTAGTAATAAGGATATAAAACATTAAAGTTAATTTCAGGATATCCACATAGGAAATAATATTATAAACATGAAACGTGTTTTTATTTCTAAAAGTTGAGTTAGTGTTTAATTCCAAGAGGAGGTAGAGAGATGTAATACATTGAAACAAAAAATACTGACCATATTCAACCTCTACACAACAGTGTTGTATAGAAATGTAGTTGTTTTCATCTTTACACTAAAGTTTTATTGTGTATCACGCACTCTCACTCATGCACCTGCAGTAGTAATATAAATCTCTGTCAGAAACATGTGAGTTTTTTTAAATCCCTAAAGAACACAATAAGTGGGGAAAAAAATGATTTACTACAAATAAAATCAAGAAGTTCATTTCTGAGTTCTGAAGGAAGTTCCAACTTTAAAGGTTGACACCAATATGGAAGTGGCACCTGAACTGGTGTCTCTCTCCAGCCGAGCGCGCAGATCAGGTGGAGAAGCTTCCTTCCCCCAGAAGTCCCGAATCCTGGGTTAGATTCTCATATGCATTCTGTATGCACACTTCCAAAGTCTTCTTTGATCACATTCCAACTTGAACATATTTTATTATGGCTGGTGACAAATGCACAAGGAGCTCATCAACTCACACAGGTATGTTTAATAAGTCTGATGATACCAGTTTGTTAACCTTTCATTAGCGGGAAGGCAGTGGGTCAGGTCAGTATCTCTGTCCCAACAGGGAGGTGTAGGGAAGTAAAAATATGCTGTTTGTAATGATGACAATACTTCTCAAAGGATAGAGAAGGCTTAAAGTGGAGAAGTCAGGTAAAAGTTTTAAAGTATAAGACCATACGTGATTTTTATTATCATAATTTACTGCAGTTGAAATTCAAGAGATATTAGTGACATATGTATACATACATTCATTATAAAACAGCAATATAGTGTTTCTGGAAATATAGCATATCATTTTTTAATTTATGAATCCTATACATTTTTAAGTTGATATTATTATTCATGCAAAAAGTAGTAACATTTGAAGAACTGTGTAATGTTCATATTTCTCTTTATGTTAAGAAAATTCTTGGTTAGAGAAGAGAAAAAAAAGATATTCATTGTGGATTCCAATTGTAGATATTTATTATGCTACCCTGATATTTTAAGTAAATGTTTAGGCATAGAGATTGATATTTTTCAATTGATTCACAATTCCTAGTTTTCAGAAAATTAATTTTTAATCTCATGCCCTTTTAAATTTGTATTTAACTCTTTATATAAAATTTGTCAAATACTCTTTTATAATGATATAACTTCTATTTTTAGATTATGAGTTCGCTTAACCTGATGTTTGTTCAATTTCAATATCTAAAATAGTTGAAGAGTAGCATAGCATCATTCTAATAAATAAATAACTTGAATGGAATACCTTCAAAATTTACATACCAGTCAGGGAGTCTACATTAATGTGCTCTACTCTGGGGATATATAAAAAGTGATCACTAAGATAAACCTGTAGGTGTAATCTATAGTCTATGCACACCACAGGAACTGTCTTGTTTCTTTCTCTATACTATCATCTGCATGGATGAGAACCTCAGGAAGTGTTAGCGAAAATAAACGTATGTAAAGTACATATAATCTCCTGAATGTGGGCAATGAGATACACATTGCCTCATGAGGGGAAAGAATATAACGTGGAGAAATTTTAAAAAGAAAAAAATATAAGCTAGGACATAATGGCTTGCACCTATAATCCTAGGACACTAGAAGGCTAAAGCAGGAGGATCCCTTGGGCTCAGGAGTTCAGGACCAGGTTAGGCAAGAGTGAGACACTGTCTCTACTAAAAATAGAACATTCACTAGGCTGTTGTGATTGGCGCCAGTAGTCCCAGCTGCTTGGGAAGTAAGACGGAAGGATGGCTTGAACCCATGGGTTTGGAGTTGCTGTGAGCTGGGCTGATGCCACTGCACTCTAGCCTGGGCAAGAGAGTGAGACTTTATCTCAAAATAAATAAAAAAATAAAAGAATATGTTGGTTCTTTGTTTTCATTTCCTATTTTACAGCAATGTTAATATTAGTTTCTTCATAAAATGCATTAAGAAATCTATTCAAATTACAATGTTTTTTCCCAAAAATTTTGGGGACAATTTATCTCTATAATATTGAGCCTAGCTAGTCATGAATGTAATTAATCAGAAAATTTATTTTATGATTTGATTATCTTTGATAATGTTACAGATTTTCTCTATAAGGGTCCTATACATATTATAATATCTTTGTTTATACATGTCTTAATTTTCCATTGTTTTAAAATTATATGGAATTTATAGTTTTGAATTTTGGGTAGTGCTGTATTAAATTGCCTTTTTTTGGGGGGGTGGGGGCAGGAGCCACAAACTTATATTAGATATTATTGCTAGATGCTGCCATTAATTCTAGTAAATGTTCTGAGATCAGTTGAACACTTCAGTAGTATTAATTTCACCACCTGAGAATTATGGCAATTTTGTTCATTTCCTTTCTATACTAATATCATTTTATGTATTGTCTGGCATTTTTTCATTGGTTAGAAATTCAATTATAGATGGCATTTCTTAAACTGATATAGGCCATCTACTGGGCATAATGTGAGGAGGTTCAGCATGCCCCCCGGATGGAAGACTCAATTGCAACTTGAACTTTACTTTCAAATCAAAACAATGTAACCTAAACATTTGGACCCTCATATTAATCTGAAATAAAGTTAAAAAATTCAACTATGATGTTAACTGTAAGTACTAATGGTACCTTTGTCTTGCCATGATTTGAAGGAAGTATTTCTGCCATTCCCACATTGACGATAATAATTGCTGGCTTTGTGACAGAGATGATGGTAGCACCTTATGTTCAAAACTGTGCCTCAGAAAAGGCAAATACGTGGGATTCCATAAACACCTAGTGATTGGATAAATTAAAGGTGCAAAAGATAGGAGAAATGCAATTAATACCAAGGTCATATTCCTAGACTAAGGTAGTGTTACTCCCTTACAATAATTCTTATGAATAAATGATTTCACTGTGCCTTAATTGCTTATTGTATTATTGCACAGTCGATAGTGTAAATATCTGGGCAGCAGGTATCATATCTGATCTAGAAAAAAGCTGGCGATGCCTCTGAAGATTATTCAAAGCATGGTCTAAGGTGACTAACACCATCACAGGCTTCATTTTCCCTGAAAGCTTTTCTGAGAACTGTAAAAGCTTAACTAAATGTTAGCAACTTGACAGGCGGCACCTGCAAAAGGAATATTTTATTTCTAAATTACTATTCTTTAGACTCCATAATATTTAATCTTTTAAAGTGCAATGGTGATTCAGAGCAGATAAAATTGAAATGCGTGTTTTCCAGAGGATGGGAACTGAAAGCTAGAAAGTCTAGACCATTAATTTTCTTCTACTGCCTGTACTGGGAGTTTCCTGATAGACTTGTGACTGATACCTTACCTCCGAGATTATTTCCTGGCTCTGTTTGTGTTCAGAAAGATACAAGAGATCGTCTTCCTAATAATAGGTATTTGTTACTTAGCAACAAGTTCTACTTGTATACACTGCAATTCATGGCTAATAGAGCTACCCGTTCTCTCCAAAAATGAATAGTTATGATATATTAGGTTGAAATAATGCTTTAAAAATCAAACAAAATTTCAGATTTGAAAAAGAATATTAAACAGTAAAATAACCTAAGCATAAAATAACCGATGCATATTCAGCTAGAATAAGTGTCAATATCTTGTGACCACTTTGGCTATAAAGGTTTCCACTAAATAAAAGTCAAAGTAATAAAAACATAATATGTTTTGTTTAGGAAATAAATGGAAAGACAACTTTATTTGAATAGATTTCCTCAATTTCCGTAGAGAGATTTTAGTTGAACTGCAAACACAGGATGGCTAAATACTAATGAAGCTTTTGAAAGCTGGATGTAATTTAAAATCATCTCAATTACACAGA
Source organism: Galagoides demidoff (assembly GCA_963574575.1). Taxonomy (NCBI): domain Eukaryota; kingdom Metazoa; phylum Chordata; class Mammalia; order Primates; family Galagidae; genus Galagoides; species Galagoides demidoff. Next base: position 48,672 of record CAUYQV010133118.1, on the reverse strand, counting down.
CATATTTGTCAGCAAGGTAGAATTTTCCAGATACTGTTATTTTATGACATTACAAAAATTTAGGCTCAAAAATAAAATAAGGTTACATTATATAAGGTAACATAAAACTCTGTACAAATTTAACTACCAAAGGAAAACTAATGCTGATTCAGGATATGTTAAGTTGCTATTACTATAAGGAATTAAGTAGAAACTGGATGATGTTTTAAGAGGAAAGACAAGTAGGAAATTTACTTGGATAATTATGTGTATTAAATATGATTAATCTAAACTTTCAAATATAATAACAATAACAGAAAACTTTCAGTTATCATATTATTTACTCATCAATTTTTTTTTTATATATAGTGAAGGAGGTGATGTATCACTTAAAATGTTTAAAGGTAAAACTTTACTTTTTAGAAAGATCAATGACGGAATGATAAGTTCTGCATTTTGCTGGTCGTATAAGAGATAAAACTAAAAATTGTGATGTGAAATACCATCTTGTCAACGTAGTCTTCTGGTATTTAAATGAGAAATTTAAAATATGGATACAATGATTCTTAAGGTTCTGGATTGTCATAAATCCTTCTGGCAATCTAATTCAAGCTGAAAGAGCCAATTTAGAAAACTGAAGGTACTCAAAAGTGGTTTTAAATAATACTTTAGTATTTATATTGTAGAATTCTGCTAAAACAGTTAATGAAAATGTATTATAGCACAAGTCATTTTAAAAAAAAACTACAATTTTACTTTTCTAATGTAATGTTGACTTAAGTATTCAATCTGCTTTTGTTCTGCCAATAATAGATTTTTAAAAGCACAGAAAGGTTCTTTTGTTTCTTATTTTTTACATTCTTCATCATTATTCCCATGAGACATATTTAAAGTTGAAAGAAGTAATATTATTTTACTACATACTATTTTAAATTCAGCTGCGTGTATACAGAGTAGATTCTCAACCTCTGTTGAAAATGTCAAGAAGTGAGTGTGAGAAATGAAATTTGAAATGTTGTATGTAACATTTAATGTATGTACTTGGAAAAAACTCTCATTGATTCTCATTTAAAACTTCAAAAAAACTACTATTCCATTTCATATCTATAATCTTGTTTTTTATATAAGTTTAACTTCTAGTTATTACCACCAACTTCCTGTTCAGGTCACTTTTAGTGTGTTTTTTTAATATACATCCTCACTTTAACTTTTATTCTTAGATTCAGTCTTTTTGTTATTTGTATATTAATTATAACAGAATTTTACTCTATTAAATTACAAAATATTAAAGCATACAAATGTTTTAGGTTACATGGATCATTTTGGTAATGTTTGACTGCCAACTGTATGTATGTCCATGATTTCCGAATGATTTTCATATTACCCAGTAGGTTGGTTAAAGCTTGGGTAATTTCTTTTCCTCTCTCCTACCCTCTCCCCCAGGTTAAACTTCCCCACTGAGTTTCATTTCTTTATTTGCTCTTCACCTAACTCCAACTTAATAGTGTACAGGCAGTGTTTTTTTTTGTTGTTGTTGTTTGTTTGTTTGTTCATTTGATGGTTTTAATTTACACTCTTGAGATACTTTATTTGGTGAATGGTCTGCAGTTCCATTCAGATTGTTGCAAAAGGTATTAATTCATCTTTTTATGGCTGAGTGGTACTCCATGATATACTTATACTATCATCTACCTATAACCGAAGTTGTTCTTTGTGGTAGATACTGAATTAATTATCTCATGGAATATTATGCAGCCTTACAAAAGATGGAGACTTTTCCTCTTTTACGTTCACATGGATGGAGTTGGAACATATCCTATTTAGTAAAGTATCTCAAGAATGGAAGAAAAAATATCCAATGTACTCAGTACTGTTATGAAGTATAGATCACAACTATGGCCCAGGACGAAGGAGTGAGGAGCAGGGGATGGGAAGGGAGGGGGGAGGTCAAATGGAGAGAGGGTGAGTGGTGGGATTACTCCTATGTTGCCTAATGCAATGGTACATGTCAGATCTATTAAGTATAGAGTATAAACGTCTTAACACAATAATTAAATAAATGAGATCAGGTATATTTTAACCAGTGCGATATAAGCATTTCTAATTGTATATAAAATCAGCACATTGTACCCCATAAGTGCATTAATAGATACATGATCTATGTGTATATGATTTAATTTTTTAAAATGTGTTAAAGAATACCTATTTCTCTAGAACTACTTCACATCTTTCTTCCTCTTCAGTTTTCCCTTGTACACAAATATATGACCTATGTATGTGTATAAATATATGTGCTTTTAAATACAGATATCTATCTTCTTAAATGATAGTGCTCTATATAAATTATTTTAAATATATATTTTAGGCAAAGCTATGCTATAATTCATGTATTGATTTCCATAATTATAATAATTTAAGTAATACATATTATCATTAACCCCATGTATGCAGAAGCTTTATTTCTTAGGAATAAACTTATTTAACCAGGAAAGATAGTGTGTGAAAATATTCTATATACTTATAGTATTTACAATATGTGAGCTACCTAAATATCTCTTTATATTAAGATTCCAGGATACAGCAGAGATTGGGTAGTGGTAAGTATTTAACTAAGCAGCTAAGTTAATATTGTTTGGTATTCATTCATAATTATCTTTTGGGAAAGAATCTCAACTTCCTCTCAAAATATCAGTAATTGGTTTATCCTCTGGAATACTTCTATGAAACTTTTATTAACTCTTTTAAAGTAAACCATACACTTTTTTCTCATGTATGTCAATGAACTCCATTGGGAAATTTGTATTTACTTTTGTGAAATACTTTTCACTACTAATTCTTTTGTCTTATCAAGAAGAGGCAAAAAGTACTGTATTTTGAAGGATGAGATTTTGCTTTGATTTAGGTGCTGCTCAATGTATACAATGTAGTTGTTAATGGGTTCAGGATTGTGTGTGTCAGCTGTTGTCCTGCCAGAGGATATTAATTAATCCATTCGGTCGTTCACTGGCCCATGTGATATTTCATAGTCACCCTGTGTCCATATAATCTTGGTGCTGGAGATACAGTGGTAGGTGAGGTAGAAGTTGTCTTTTTATCATGCAACAGATGCATTCTATAGTCATAAAACTGTAAAGCCAATTGTCTCTCTTGAGGGTGGAGAATGGGTGATCTAATATTGGATCGTAGATTGGTAGAAATCCACCATAACATATATTAATGATATAACTTCATTTTTGTTGTATTTCAATTTTTCTCTTTTAAACTTGTTGCTTTTCTGTTAACATTCAAGAGCTTAAGTATTTAACCTCTGTGTGTACATATATATATATATTTTTTTTTTTTTAATTTTTTTGCAGTTTTTGGCAGGGGCTGGGTTTGAACCTGCCACCTTCAGCATATGGGGCCATCGCCCTACTCCTTTGAGCCACAGGCACCGCCCACCACTGTTCATATTTATATTGAAAGAGTCATCCAAGTAAATTACCTAGTGGTCATATTTTCCTGAACCAAATGTTAATTCCTTTGTCAGTAACATTACTGTCATGATTTGGATAAACTGTTGCAAATTCCTACATAATTTGGAACTCAGACTCGATAGCATGCCTATACCTCACTGCTTGGAGTTTGCACCTCACATACCCTTTCTGTAACTGCTCTCCCTCATGTATGAGATTTGAAGGTGGGTGATAAAGAGTTTCAAATGCTTCATAAGCCTAATGCCTTATGTTGTCCATTCCCTTCCATGCATATACACTGTTTAAGATTATGTGTGGACACATTTAATTTTCTGCCAATTTTTTGTACATATTTATTTGATCTAATTTGTTTATAAATTTGGAATTAATTAGATCTGCAAGGTTATTTCTGTGACATGTTTAGTTACAGGTGTTTTTTTTTTTTAATCAAGAAATATATTTCTCTTGATGACGTTGTTTCTAACATTATTTCAATGCCAAAATTGGAAACACTGAGTTTATTTTTTCAAAAGGAATGAAATATTGGCACCTGCGCTAATCCAGTAGACCATCACCACACGGCATAATATAATTTCCAGTTCAGCAATAAGAGCTTGTTAAAATCCTCAGAAAGTGAACTGCAATAATTTATTTTATGTGCCATTGATAGATTGAAATTAAAATATAAATTAATTAGAGATGATTCTTGAAAACACTGACAGTTATTTTTGAATATGCAAAGTTTAAGGGAAGAGTAGGTGGATGTTACAGATTTATAAGGTAGTCCTACCATGGTGGAAAAAATTATTCTTCTGGCTAATGAAAACTGCAGTTGTGAGCAGTACAACCTTTACTCATTAGATAAGGATAGTGGAGAAAAAGTACAGACATCTTTCTTACAGGAGAAATCTCATCACTCAGCTTGTGAACAATGTAAGGAACAGAAATTCAGGAAAAAAAAAAAGGAAAACCATCATCTTCTGACACTGAGGGGAGGCTAAATGGAAAGATGTATATGCAAAATGGAAAAAAAAATCAACAAAGAATTGCATGGTTTGCAAGAGAAGAAATAAGAAAAGTGGGAGATAGAAATCATTTCCTACTGTGGAACATGCAAGAGGAAGCTTGTACTTCATCCTGGAGATTGCTTCAAGCAGTATCGCACGCAGAAAAATTATAAACAAAAACACTTTAATTATTTGACGTAACCCAAAACAGATAAGAAAATCATCAAATGAGTTTATATTTATGTCTTTCTCTTTTAAAATGGTAGGATAATTATAAGTGATCTCTCATCCTCTTTTTTGCCCAGGATAAATAAGAGCTGGGGAGTATACAGGTGGCTGAGAAAATGGACTGGAAAGGGTACCCCCAAAGGAAGAACAAGAATCATTGGAGTTACCAATTCAATTTCTCAGAAGATTCAGGAATTAGAAAAATTAGTTAACTCTGAAGATAAAATGTTTGTGGAACTAAAACAGAAATCTACAAAATGCCTAGCGAGACTTCCTGAACCCTTTCCTCTACCTGCACAGTAAATGACTCTCTCACAATTCAGCAAGATAATATTCCTAAATCAGCTGCAGGCTATTATGACCCTCTCTCATTTAGAGATAAAGAGAATATATGGGTGTTCAAGGGTAAGACTGCAAGCCATGGGATTTATCCCCACTTTTCTCTATCAGCCCATACATTATCCTACAAAGATATAATTGTCTTTGTGATAAGTTCCTGACTCAGAAAAAAAAAAAAAATCTTGTTATTTGGAAGTTTCTGAAAGAGACAGCCTGATACCTGGCTATAATTCCAAAGAAACAATGGTTCACTAGCTTCATCACTTACAGAAAGTCTTAAGAGTGTTAAACTGACTCACTCTAAAATAAGCAATAATCAATCATGTAACCATTGAAAGGTGATTTTAAGATTATAAAGAAAGAAAAAAGCATACAGAATCTTTTCTAGCTTCAAAATAAGCACCAAGTAATGTTTCTTAATAAGGCAACTTAAAATTCCTTTTCTGTGACCATATGATAAGGAGAATTCAACTGTCAGGAAAAGAATACTGACCTATGGAAAAAAGTCATCTGATAGCACATTTGGGTGAAAGAGACAGACCTTTGACCACACACAAGATTAGCAAAATCTTGGCAACATCCCTAAGAAGTTAGGGCAATCATAAATAATTCATATCAAATAGGATGAATAAAAAATTTATATCAAATGGAGAGGTGTATATATATTTTTGTAGTTGCGTATGTTAGGGTTATTAGCAACAATTTCTTAATGTCATGACAACAATAAAAGTAATCTAGGTAAGCACAAGACAAAATGTTAATATAAAGCAATTCTGAGTATGTGATATAGTGCATCTACATAAACACAAATATTAAAAGATTTACTTATGTTTATATGGTATAATAAAATAAAAAATATGGAAGTATTTAAATATGCTCAGCTGACATGAGTCAATGTTTGAGGGTTGTTTTTTTTTTTTTTTTTGAGACAGAGTCTCACTTTGTCACCCTTGGTAGAGTGCTGCTGCCTCATAGCTCACAGCAACTTGAAATTCTTGGGCTCAAGAGATCCTCTTGCCTCCGTTTTTCATTTTCAGTAGAGAAAAGGTCTCAATTTTGCTCAGACTAGTCTCACACATGTGAGCTCAAGTGATATACCGTTGGCCTCCCAGAGTGCTAGCATTACAGGCATGGCTAGCCTGATGTTTGAGATTTTTATATGAACAAATCTATTAGAAATTCTATTACTCATTCAAACTCAAAAGCTTATTGAATAGCATGACACTTTTGGAAACATGTTAGTAGGTTGTTTGTGAGTGATTAAATAGGTATAAAGGAAATTGAAAAAAACTGTGGAAAATAAAAATTCTTGTATTATCACAAAGAATAGTTTCCACTCAATTATCAGAGATAAGGACATATTAAATTTTTGTAAATAACAAAGAATTCTGAACAGATGCAGACAGCATCAATTGTATTTGCCTGCCCAACATTATCAGGTGAGAAACGGATACCCAATTCCGCGTGATCCTAATGGAAGATTCAATTACATTGACATGCCAAATACGTGATTGAAAGACCGAGGGGACTAAATATGGTCAAAAATGGTATTCAGTTCCCATGACCTCGACAGAGAAAGCTAGCTTTGCTCTATAATATTTATGGGATAGATAGAGGTCTGAGGTACTGTCATTCTTTTTTTGTATCAAAAGCTTTAAGGATAATACATTATAGAAATAAGTAGTTATCTTAAATTAGTAAGAAAAAGAAGGCAACTAAAGTAAGCAAAATTGATGTTAGATTGAAGAGAAACACCGTGGAGAACTGTGAATAGAGGGATGGAGAAATATAGAACATTGTCAACAATGATCTACTTAACCTATAGAGGAAATAAGCAAGAGAACCCTAGTTTCATACTATGGAGCCACCATCTTTTCATCTCGTATAAGCTACTTTGAGTTTGACCACTCCTACTTAAAAGTGGTATTGAATCCAAATCTATCTGAGACAAAGTCTATCTCTATTTCAATGTTGAGAATAAATAGAGATATGTCATTTCTATTATTACAAAGGATCTGATAATTGGTAGTAGAGAAAACATACATTAGTTTTTATAATCTTGTCTTACATTTACTATCAAAGAATAATGATGTAAATGAGTCAGAGATAGAGTCTCACTAGGTTGCCCTCGGTAGACAGCAGCGGCGTCACAGCTCACTGCAGCCTCAAACTCTTGGACTTAAGTGGTTCTCTTGCTTCAGCCTCCCAAGTAGCTGGGACTACAGGTGCCCGCCACAACTCCTGGCTTTTTTTTGTTGTTGTTGTAGTTGTCATTGTTGTGTAGCGGGCCTGGGTCGGGTTTAAACCCACCAACCCTTATGTATGTGGCCAGCGCGCGAACCACTGAGCTATGGGCACTGAGCCATACATCTACAAATTAACAAAAAAATCAGGTGATAAATATTATCAAAATTTTGTACATAGTATCTCCAAATGATCAATTCCTTTTGCATGGACTATCCTATAAAAAAACAACAGATCTGCAAATAGTTTATAGGAAGGAATCCAAAAGGATATGATTATCAGGGTACTGGAAATGTGAAACAACAGAAGAAAAAATATATTACTTAATGTTTCACTGCTATGGCCAATTTACAAATCGTTCTCAGGGAATTTTCTGAGAAGCCATACCAATTGCACCTCAACATTGTCTGTTTCATTAAAAGAGGAGAGAAATATTTATCCTGTAATCTGTGTCTACCTATGGCTAAAGTATGGACTATGCTGTATTACCTCCTTTGCATGTATATCAGAATGACTAACAAGCTTCTTCAGGTCCATGATAGAAAACAAATGATACAGGATGAAGTTGAGGCAATGTGCTGTCAGGTTAACTCAGGGAGCATCTGTTTTCCACAATGACTAGAATAAAAAATATATGCCCAGTTTATGTGGGGTGAGACAAAAGGGAGTCTATCCTAGAAGCACAATATAAAAGCCTGTTCCATATTTTTTTAGTCAGGAAAGTTCAAAATGCATCTTGTTTTAGAGGAAGAACTGCTGAAACTTTCATAAGTAATCTTCTGGTAGTAGTGCAGATGGACACAGTCACTTTCCAAAATGTTTTACTCTGTCTGTGAAAGCTGAAATATGTGGACCTTATGACACTGTTTGCCTACGTCTAGGTATATGTCTAACATATGCAAAAAGATACATATATGGATATTTGTAGTAGCATAATTCATAACAGCAAAACACGCAGACGTTCTGATGTGCATCAGTATTAGAATGAATAAGTAAATCGTGGCTTATTCTCACAGTGATATCTATTTAATGATGGATAAGAACAAAATAATATAACTGCATACAATAGCATACTGAGCAAAAGAAACCAGATGGAAAAGAGCTTCTCTATATGTGCATCATAAATTAATTTAATAAAGTTAAAAATTAGGCAGTACTCATTTATAGTGATTGAAGTCAGCATAGTTATTTTTACAAAGCCAATTACTGGGATGAAATACAATGGAGCTTTTTTGTTAGAGTAATATTTTATAATCTATATCATGATTGCATAAGAATTTTCCCTTTCTTACCATTTATTGAGCAACTATGCATACTTGTGTGTACATTTATTTTTATATTTCAGAATATTACATAAGTACAAATGTTCTGGTTATATGAATTGCTTTTGTAGAGTTTAAGTCAAGGTTATATAGTGTATGTGTCTATATATACATACGTACATATATATATATATAAAACCATATAGTTTACATTGTTCCCATTAGGTATGATTTCACTCATCCTCTTCTTCCTCCTCCTACTTACATGTACATTTCTTAAAATACATGTCACTTCAATAAAATTTCTTTCTTGGCTCGGCACCTATAGCTCAGAGGCTAGGGCACCAGCCATATAACCGGAGATGGCAGGTTGGAATCCAGCCTAGGCCTGCCAAGCAACAATAACAACTACAACCAAAAAATAACGGCATGCTGTGGCATGCACCTTTAGTCCCTATAGCTACTTGGGGGGCTGAGACAAGAGAAACACTGAAGCCCAGAATTTCGAGGTTGTTGTGAGCTGTGATGTCATGGTTCTCTATCCAGAGTGAAGGCTTGAGGCTCTGTCTCAAAAAAAAAATTTTTTTCTTTTTTTTTTTATTAAATATTTTGTACATAGATCATAAATACATTTATGCCATTATATGATTCAATGTGATGATTATTTGTACAAAATGGAATGTTTACATCCTATTAAATGACATAGCCTTCACCACTTTTACCCTATTATAGGATTAAGGCATGTAAGCTCTATATCTGATAGAGCCAACTTGCATAAGAACTATATGGAAACCTAAAGAAAATAAGATAAAATTTCACCATCCGAGTAACATTTCTAGACCTCCGATCTCTGTTAGACACACCCCGGCAGCTCTCTAACACTGGGATGCACATTAGCCTGTTTATGACTAACAGTTTCCCTTCCTCCCTCCGTGGAGCTCTATAATTAGGCTGGTGGTGCTCGCCAGCCTCTGGCACGTTCTGTGAAGAGGCGATGAGGTCCCGGCAGCGCTCATGCAGATGGCTTGTGAAGTTGAAGTGGCTCAGTTTGAATCTTAACTCCTTCACTTAGGATGTCAGAAATAGTTACAATTATTTGCTGACTTATTTGAACACTGTGTGTTGAAGAGCCAATTCCTGTTGGACCTTATTCCCTGCTATTTTTCAACATTTGTTTGTTGTTGTTTGTGTTTCAATCAATAATTTTGGCTCTCTGTGACCTCCATGATCAACATTATCTAGTTAGGATGTTATATCTAAAATTTTTATTGATCCCAGACATCTTTCCCATTGCAGAATGACTGTGTAAATGTAGAATGTGTAAATATAGAATTTGATTTTAAGGGTCTCTCTAGGGGAGGCAAGAAATCTGAATTTTTTAGCTAGTCACCTCCTTTCTCCACAAACATTGCCTCTATTATCTGAGTGTAGAGACACTGAGTATAAACTGTTGAAATCATACGTTCTTAATGGCCAGATTTTTATCACGAATACTTGCTGGTTTGCTTTCAATATTCCCATGTTCTGACTTCCCGAAAGCCTTCTCATCTTCATGTTCAGTGGCGTAGAGCTGATATCACTGCATTCATTGACAGCACTTTTATTTGTAAACAAATTTGCATTTATTAGTTTTCATGAGATTTAGAGAAAAGAAAGTGTTCATTACCTGAGTGTTCTGAAACACAGCTTTTCCACTATGAATGTTTACCATGATTATTGACAATAATCCATTCATTCAGGACTCCTCCTCGTTGAGAATTGCAAGCTCATTTTTATTCTTTTATATGTGATGCCATCTTCATCACCAAAAAATTATCCTCAAACATCTGGTCCATTGAGATTACTTTTCTCCTTTATCCAGTACTGATGTTGATTTCTCTTTTTCACCTTGTGTTTCTTCCAACTTCAATGGGCTTATCAAAAGGGCATAGGTATAACACTACTAATATATTCTGCATAAGAGAAAAATACTGTAAGGGGGATACTGGGAGACATTTTGGTAAACAACTCCAATGTGGCTATTATCTCTTCTTGAGAAAGTAAGCTTTACTCTATGTGTTACACAACTCTTCATTACTTGTTAACCTTTATAGCTTAAAAATTATATTTATACTATATCTAGTCTGTTATTAAAATTTTCCTAAAGCTATTCCAAGTTTCTTTTTATATAAAATTGTGTGTATATATTATGCTTATATAGAGAGGGTGACAAAAATGTGTACACCTTTTAAGAAAGGAAAAACTGTTTTAAGATGAGAATACTCAATATGCATCAAAATCTATGCATATTGAGTATTCACGTCATGTTTAAACACCTCTTATAGTTGCAGAAGTCAAATGGGACTTGAGTATTATAATTTTAATATAGTTTTTTTTCCTTTCTTAAAATGTGGATTAATTTACTTGGCAAATTTTGTATATTGGGTTTCCATTCATATTTTTATATTTATTACTTCTATGTCTTTGCCAAAATAAAGACAATAGACTTCTTAGTTTTTGTTGATATTAATATTTATTTGTGTTGCAATAGTTAATTCAACTTATTTAAATATATCATTATCATTATTTTATTATAGTTGTTTTCTGCCTACTTTGCTTTAGTTTTATAATTATTTTATATTTGTTTTGATTTTTTATATTTTCTCCTATCTTAACTTCCTTTGAACCACTTACATTTTCTCAGCTATTCATCTATTTACTTTTATTCTGCTGGTTGTCACTATTTTATCACTATGTGTTGCTTATATTTTTATTTTACCATAGATTTCTAAAACTTGCAACTAACTAAATATTCATCCCAAACAAGATAATTTACCTAATATGTAACAATGTTAGAGCAAGGGTGTGGTTCAAGGAGTTGATCGTAGAAATAATAAATAAAGACAACAAATTTCAAGCAGAAAGATTTATTGATGACTTGCAATAAACCAGATCTTGCCCTGATGGCTGCAGGTCACATGGATAATACAGCCTTTGATTTTTATATCTGATTTCGGGGAAATATCAACTGTCATCTGGAAAGTCCTGTTTTCTTCATTTACTCACTGACTGCCTCACCTAGGGTCTTGGTCAATCTGATTTCATGCTAATTTCCACTGACTTCTCCATTAGAGAATCCCAAGATATTAATAAGTCATTGATCAACCATAGGATATCAATCAACCACTCCTTCCTTTGTTTTTATGGAACATTCCTATTGATCAATCCTTCTATGCCACCCCTTGGAGTTGAACAAACCTCTTATTTTTAAAAACTTTCCGACCATAATCTTAGCCAGTTTTGTTCTTATGTCAGCCCAGAATAATCCACCTCCCCCACCTTGCTCATATCTTAGCTAACTGCTTAACAAAAATGACTCTGAAGACTATCCTTTCAGTATCATCATTATTTTTAGGACTGCTTATGGAGGTATTTACTCACCCTCACTCTCCATATTACAGCTCTTCTGCTTGGAGTCATTTCTCTTAGCTGAAGCTCCTCCAGTGTAAGTGCTTTCAAAGAGTATCACTGGGTAAAGAACTTACCCAGAACTTGTAGTTTTGAGTGTTTATTGATCTGGCAAAATGATGGTTTAAATATATGTAAAATGTTGTGTTCCTTGAATTAAAATATATATATATTAATATCTACCTGCTCTTTAATGCTGCCTGGTGAGAAATCTGAGTCAGTATTATTCCTTTCTTTTGTCAGTGAACTTTTTTCTTTACTAGTGGCTCTGGACTTATCCAGTTTCCTTAGAGATTTATGAATTCAGATACAGGATATCGTATGTGTGTGTGTGTGTGTGTGTGTGTGTGCATGCATTTGTTTTGCTTTTCTATGCCTGCCTTATCATTTCTGTGTTTAATTTATGAACATTCAACATATTATACCTGCAAATATTTCCATCCTTCTTCATTTTTTCTCTTATCTGGGGACTTGTCAAATTTGGAATGGCATCTCTAACTCAATCATTTTGGGAAAGCTCCCCTATCTCATCATCTCGTTGATGAATTCCATCTGTTGATCATATCCATTTTTCTATCCAACACATTTGTTGAAATCTTTATTTGAGGAGTTAAAATTTTATCCACAATACTCAAATCCTCACTGTCTCATCGTGCTTGTTCCTGCTGAAAGTCTGTAATCTCACCCTCTATCTTTCTGGACATATTTATTATTTAAAAAAAAATTGTGGTTCTGCCTTGGGTATAAAATTCAGTAGTTTATCTTCATGGTGATGTTGTTGGTGTTTATCTGTTTTACTCCTGTGAATCTATCATAGTTGGTCTTATATTTCATTATTACTTAGTAATTCATATCTGAGGGGAGAGCTTCTCAACCTTACTTTATGCTACTTCATGTGAAGATAGGATATGGGGTCAATATTAATTAGGGGAAAGATGACTAATTATTATTTCCATATGGGTCTCAAATATATCCATATGGTTCTCAAATATATTCTATTTAATTTAGTCACTCTTCCCCTACCTAATAGGTCACTGAGCTGACCCTCAATAAAATGACCAGTTCTTCTGATTCTTGTGTTTCCATATTAACTTTGAGGTTTGCCTTAAGTTTCCAGTAGATTAATTCTAAGGTAAAAGAATACATGCAGATTTCTATTTTGCAAAGAGTTTTTAGCCCCTGTAATACATTAAATTGCATCTTACTTTTTCCTAAATCTGATGATATTATGTTCTAGCTATAAATCATAGTTGATTAAGGTAGGGTCTTTGAGAAATTAGTATGTAGAAAGTCCCCTCTTATATTTACAAGTGCTCTAGATGAATAGGTGAATGAACAAGTGGAATGACACCACCAAAGTTAATAAATATATATGAAAGGCTTCCCATCAAATGGAGAAAGAACTGGACTGCCACCTAGGTTTAGAGGCTCTATGCAATCCAGGAAAAGCTAAGCATTCTTCTAGGAAAATATTTTATTTTCTTTTATCTTACTCTGGATCCCTATGGAAACATTCATTTTAAGGAAATTCTATATTCTAAACTTTTTCTCTTTCGCTGTGTTGTGCCTTCTCCTAGTCTCTGCTTGTTGGTTCTATTATTTTGCTATCTGTTTACTATTCCTTGAGTCTTTAAACAAATAAATCGGTGTTGGCCTAATGCTAAACTAACCAATGAGATGCATAGATTTACCTTGGTTCTCATTATTATTTACTTTGGCAATTCTGGAGAGTGTCCACAAATTTACGAAGCTCTGCCAATTGCTGAAAATTTATATTAACATATCTGTGATGCGGTGGGCTGAAAAAAGAATGGTTTCCTCGTGGATTCTTTTTTTTTCCCAACCTTCCCCAAGTGCCCTCCCTTACAGCCCGTCCTTTCTATATTATGGATATTATTTCATTTCTAATGGCATTTTCTCTTTTTAGTGTCTAATGACATTATTCCTTCTCAGAGGAGATAATTACAAATCTAGCACTCATGTCTTCCATCAAACTCATCCCATCTGCATTATATATAATGAATTCAATCAGTGTTTCTGGCCGGTGAATAATAACCTTCCCTAATTTTTGGTGAGAGTGGAGGTTTCTGTCATTTGGGTTGTAATCCCTTCATTCATTACCTAGGATATACAGGGCGAGCAGAGAATTAATAGGTACAGATGAGCTCATTAGGTATTTCTACTTGCTTTATAATATTACCTGGATATCTGTAAAAAAGAAAAATATTTATTAATTTGTCTCTTGAGAAAGCCACAGAATACATTCGACAACTGGTTTAATTCAAGTTTTTATGTTCAATGTAACATTTTTATTCATGGTAGATATAATGAAATTAAATCTACCCACTTGTATCCAATATAAATATGGGACTTTGCCACGATTTTATTATTGCTTTATTATGACTCTAAGCTAATTTAGACTCCAGATGTCATCAAGGAAAATTAATTAATTTTTTTTCCTAGAAAAGAATAAGGCCTCTCTAATCTAAAATGGTTACATTGCGAATGTAATCTCAAAGATCACATGGCTCTAAATTGGATAAGAATTAAGGAATTAGTTTAGCAAGATATTATTTATATAGAACAAATATTAATTTATTCTTTCCAATCTATTTTGCCTTAAAATTTCTTAGGCCTTGCATATACAAATAATTTGAAGTGGCATAATAATAGAAAAAATCATAATATAATCTGATCAAGAAAATGATTTGAGTTTGTGGAACAGAAGAAGCAATTTATTCAATGTCTTATAATTCACTGCATTATAAATTAAAGTTACAATTTTAAGCAAAAGAAAACTTACAAAACACAATGGACCATATAGCTCCTAAAAACATAATTTTTGTGTGGATAGATAGAGTAAAAAAGTAAATACTACAGTTAAATACTCATCAATGAGAGAAGGCCACGACTGTATAAAAACAGATCCTTTTAAACTAAACATTGTGTTTTAATTGAATTGCCTGCTGAGTCAAACAGAAATCAAGTCTCTCCCTGACTGTCATGCCCTTTAAGTAAAAGCCGGCAAAAAGCCTCTCCATGCTTCCAGAGAGTGCTATGGCTTTCACGGGGTTTTGGAAAGCTTTTCAACAGGGTTTTTTTTTTTTTTTTTTTTAATAATTGTACTTTCCCCCAGGTAAAAGGAAATCTCTAACCACAGTGCCTTTTTATTCCCTCAGGTACTTCCCTACCTATGTTGCCCAGGAGACCACTGTGACTCACAGGAGGGGCCCTCTTTGCAGGATTCAGACTAATTTTATACAAAGTTCATTGCAGCTTTAGACTATTGAATTTCTTAAGTAATGAAATTGCCTTTAGAGAACTTTTCCAATTAAGTTTGCTCCTTCATACAATCCTTTATCCTTCCTAGTTGGCGCAGTGAAATATGCCATATTTATGCACGTGTCCGAGCCTGTTTACAGATACAGCAGAGTAAATAGGTGTGCAAGAAATAGATCTTATGACTGACATATATATATATAGCAAAAAACATAATGATATACAAGAGACTGTCAAATGTATGTTCAATGTGTTTAAAATAACAAAAAGTTAAAAAGAAGGCATTTTACCTCAATGTAATTAACAGAACATTGCTCCTTAGAGTCCTGCTTCATGTTCTCTTCCCCGTCATATACGGGAGGACATAAAGTTGTGTGCAGTTTAAACTAGTTTAACATGGTAAATTAAACACGAGCCTTATGTCCACCCATATATCTTTCTACCCTAGGGACAATCACGGGTCTAATCTGACTTTTGTGCTAAACACTATATGCCTGTTTTTATATCATTTAAATCTCTCTATATATGTTCTAAAATAATATTAGGTTTCATCCTCCCATTTTTCTGTATTTCAGATTACCATGAGGGTACAAGCAGTTAAGATACAATATTTGCATTTGAAGAGTCCCTGTTGTCATGTTTTTCTTCCTTTCAGAGTTGAAAAAATGAAATCTAGCTAATGCTTGATGTATAGTCATGTAATTTATGATTTTATTGCATGATTTTTTTGGTAATGGGAAGTTAGAGTGGTTCCAAGTTCTTGAAAATAAATCGGTAGAGATATTATTGCACGTGCTTCTTTGTGCTCATGTTCTAGTAGATTATATTAAGGTTCATTGTTAGGGGGAAATGGAAACTGTTTTCCAAAAGAAGTTTAGAATTGTATATTCTGTTAGCTAACGTGTGAATTAAAGTGCTGTTTTCAAAAAAAGTCAAAAATTACAGTAACATTGACATTTATTTCTCTTATACAAAACATTACTGAGTTGAACAACCTTAAGCTGGCAGGATAATTCTATTCTGAGGTCATTCAGGACCAGATTCACCCTCTGCTCTCCACCTCCCAGGGTTTATCTTCATTTATAAGGTGTTACGGTTCACATTCACATCTGTGTCCCTATGGAAGGGAAGAGTAAAGCAACAGTATAGACTTGGACAAAATGAAATGATCTAGAAGTTACTTGGTATTTCTATTCACATCTTATTAGTGCCCATGTAGTTCACATGACCACATGAATCTTAAAAGAAGACGAGGAAGCCCAGTCTCTAAATTGGCCGTGGTCTCCCTCTGGCTATGCCACAGTGTCTGTGCACCCTCCTCCTATAAATGGATTACACTCAGTCCTCCCCACAGGCCAGTCAGAGGTCCACACCATCTATGCATCCAGCTCAATGTCTGGTTCAGTGTTCAGACTCTCCAGGTCCTGCACTGTATTTTCCAATACAGTCTGGGTGTGGCTTTCTAGTCTAATGACTACACATAAATAGACTAAGCCCCTGCCTACACTGCCAATCAGTAAAGAGCAGTCAAAAAGAAGAGAGTAAGTAATCACACAAAAAAGCTCTATTCAGAAAATTAAGAAATACATATATAAAAAAAAAGCTCAGTGGTGATTTATACATTGTAATGAAATCTTGCTTCCAAAATTCCAAACATCCTGAAAGTGAAGTGAGATCCTTGGTTGGATAATGCTTCTGTGATTTGTAAGAAAGTGACTTGAAAATATTCTCTGTGCCACTTACATTTCCCTTACTGAAAATTCTTCTCTTCCTATTGAACTGTGTGTTCCTACTGGAAGTGAGCACTGCAAAATGTTGCCTCATGGAGCTTGCATTTAAGTCTCATGCAGCCCCCTCTCTGCTGCAGAGTTGTTCTGGGATTTAACAAACAGCAGGTGTTTGCCAGACAGTCTTGCGATTTCCTATGCAAAAATAAATCTATGAAAAATTAGAAATTTATGAAAAAATATTAATTTTAGTTGAGTGAATGATGAGATATAGATACTGAAAGATATGATAGCAGAAAAGAAATAAATTTTTTTAACTATTTGCTAGAAAGTGTAAAATAGACCAAATAAAATGAATGGATCAAAGCAACAATAACCACATAAATGAGTACCAGAAAGAGTCAGATGAAAGTACTTTAGAAGATTTGTGATATAAAGAGTAGAAAACACTGAAGAAGGAATAGGAAAAAAAAATTAAAGGGACTATAATATCATAAATATTGGTTGATAACCAGAATAGCATCTGATTTCTTAGTAACAATACTGGAACCTAGAAGCAAAGGAAAAAAAATTTAAAAATCTGCCAAATTATTTATAAATTAAACTTTTGGCATGCAAAATAAGAATCAGGTCCAACTCCAGAGAGAACGGCCCATATCACAAAGTCCCAAAGCTGCAGATGCTGGCATGGATGTGGAGAGAAGGGAACACTTTTACACTGCTGGTGAGACTACAAATTAACACAACCTTTTTGAAAGGAAGTATGGAGAATTGTCAAAGAACTCAAACTAGACCTCCCATTTGATCCTGCAATCCCATATACTAGGCATCTACCCAGAAGGGAAACAAACAAAAAAATTTATCATAAGGAAATTTGCATTATACTGTTGATTGCAGCTCAATTTACAATTGCCAAAATGTGGAAACAGCCTAAATGCCCACCAACCCAGGAATGGATTAATAAACTCTGTATATGTATACCATGGAATACTATTCAGCCAGTAAAAAGATGAAGACTTTACAATCTTTGTATTAACCTGGATGGAGGTGTAACCCATTATTCTTAGTAAAACATCACAAGGATGGAGAAGCAAGAATCCAGTGTACTCAATTCTAATATGAAGGCAGTGGATGATCTCATACAAAGGGTGGGGTAGAAGAATGAGGGATGGGGAGGGGGAGGAGGGAGGAAGATAGGGGTTCATGGTGTATAGCACACCTCTAGGGGGTGGGAAACAATTACAAGAGGGACTTTACCTAATAACTACAATCAGTGTAAGCTAATTCTTTGGACCCTGAATGAATCCCAAAAATAAAAAAAAAATAATAATCAGATGGAATCTCAGAGTATGAAATATTTAAATGGGCAATGTCTTATTATCCATTCCACAAAATCTACTTCTACAAGACATTTAGTAGCAACACAAAATCAAGAAAAAAATCAACAAGAGACACAAAAGTTTTATTTGAAAAATTACTATCATAGGAAAGGAAGTATGGAGAATCATGAAAGAACTCAAACTAGACTTCCCATTTGATCCTGCAATCCCATTCCTAGGCATCTACCCAGAAGGGAAACAAACAAAAAAATTTATCATAAGGAAATTTGCATTAGACTGTGGTGTTGGTGCAAGTGACACATAAAGAAACTTGTCTGCATTTGAGGAGCAAAGTGCAAAGCTTCAAGAAAAATAAAATCGTTCCTCAATTCCCAAGCCCAAAGGTAGATTCCTGATGCATTTGAATGTATTAATAAGATATTTAAACTTTTGAAATATAGTCTGTGTATAAATAAAGACTGGGCACGCAGAACACTACACAAAACCAATGAGGCAACGCAGTGAGGCAAACAAAAATTACAAACGTCGATACACATGTTCATTAAGTATTATACTATTTAGCTATGAATAATGGTGATATAAATACAATAATTACAAAACCCAAAATAATCCTAAAAGAAGACTGGCTGGATTATAAAAACACCTGTGCTGTAAATAAGGATGTGGGGGGTTGGTGGGGTGCAAATAAGATAAACTGTTTCTTCCCATAAAAACCAGAGATGTATAAAATGCAAACTTAATAAATTTAAATATCAACATGCGTAAGCATATTATCTAAGAACATGGTGACATGTGTAAAAACAAAAACAGTAGCGCCACCACCAACAACAACAAATCACAGAGAAAGAAAGAAAAGAGCTTCTGGGAAGCAAAGACTGGAAAGACTTTGCCTGGGAAGGAGCAGAGTGACATCTGAGGCCATTTACTTTAAACACTTTTGGGGGTTTTATACATATACAACTAGCAAAAGCACAATTCAAATGATTATAAAGATGTCAGAATTTGGCAGATATGTAATACTCAATAAGTGTTTAATTCATAGACTCACACCCTCATCTCCTCCACTAGGTTAACTTTTTAGGACCTTGATTTATGAGTCCATAAAAAGAGATATCATATACTATGCAAATAAAATGATATAATGTCTGTAAAATGTCCAGAATAGAGCCTCAGGGGTTATTAGAAGCATTAAACTCATGTTAAGTCTGTGATTTTAACTGATGAGGTATCCAAATTTCATAAGGTTAAATGATACCCCCAAATACACAGGAGTGTAGAAGGAGAAATGATGATTCAGATCAAAGCACTCAGGGAAGGCATGGTCTTCATTGTAAAACATTTTAACTGGATTATTTATATAAAGGAGCACCGTGTCATGTACATATTCGTGTTCTGTAAGATACGGAAGATCAAAGCTAAAATATTCCAGGAGCAGCACCTTACTAAATCTGTCATAGTGATAGAACTGAAAAGTGGGAAGGTAGACATTCACCAGAGAATAATTACATTCCAATTCCTCGTGGCTCCTTTTTCTTTTCTCCTTTTCTTTCTTTGTATTTCACCATATTTCAAAATCTACCCAAAAAAACTTTGGTCAAAGTTTAATATCTTTTACTGTTTTGTAGCTCTAAAAGTGATAGAGGATACAAACCAAATATTTCTGAATAGTTTTAAGATGACTTTGATACATGATGAAATTCATCGTTAACTCGATTTTTTTTTTTTTTGGCTTTTGAACAAACATACATGATATATCATTCCGAGTGCTGTTCAGAATTCAGTAGGATCGCAAAGTATACAGCAATAAAAATTGCACTAACATCATGAATGTCTCTGAAAGAGATAACTTGCAAAACAAAGGGGACAATAAAGTCAAAATAATAGTATATGACATATTGCTTTCAGTTCTAGTGTGCCCATTACTAGCATGGGATTTGGGAGATTGGGGAGGGAGCGTTAATGTCAAGTGAGTTTTCATTAGGGTTGATCAATCCACGACCATGCACTATCACAGAAATGAATGTAGATGGTGGTTTAATACTTAATAAATACTTATGCCCTAAGCACAGCTTTCTGCAGGGTAATGTCTTCTCAAGTACGAATAATAAATAGCACATCATGGTAGAAATATCAGATTTTATGTGACTAGTATTCACATTGTTGGAGTAAAAGAAGTGATAGTGTCAATTGTTACTTAAGAAGGACGTAGATGTTTACATTGAATACATTACAGCGTTTGAAAAAAAAACTCATATGATTTGTTTGTTATTATATTTTCAGGGTGTAGACAAAAGCATGATGTAATCTGGGGATTCATTGCTTCATTAATCTTTATAAGTTATATTCATTGATTCATTAAAGGAGTATTTATTAACCTACAACAACTTAACTTTCTTTTCTACACTGAGTCTAGAATATTGAGCAAAATTAAATCCAAATATCTTCCCTCGTAGAAGTTAAAAGCTTAAAGGAGGAAATAAACAAGAAAATTTTAAAAATTAATAAAATATGTAGTGTGCAAAACAATGATGCATTTCACAGAATAAATACAGGAAAGGAACAGATAATCCCAGGTACAATTTTAGATGGGATGGTCATCTGGGTTTATTTTGGTGACCACCAAAAATACTTGCTGAAATCCTAACCCTCAGCACCTCAAAATGTGCCACTGTTTTCTTTTTCTTTTCTTTTCTTTCTTTTTTTTTTTTTGCAGTTTTTGGCTGGGCCTGGGCCGCCACCTCCAGCATATGAGGCTGGTACCCTACTCCTTTGAATCATAGGCACTGCCCAGAATGTGCCACTGTTTGGGAACAGGCTTGTTGAATATGTAATTGGTTAAATTGAGGTAATGCAAGAGTAGTCTGGGCCTTCAATCCAATATGAGTTGTGTCACTTTAAAAAGAGAAGAGCGATACAGAGGAAATACAGCTTTGTAAAGACACAGAGACCCAGGAGGATGACATGAGAAGATGGAGGAGTACGCCGGGATGATGCATCTGTGTCCGAGACAATGAACTCTAGGGACTGCTGCTTGTCATCATCTGGCTAAACTGATTTTTTTATACATAGTCTAAACTCCTCAAACTGAATACAATATTAGTTGATTTTATTTGAAATTTATGACTGCATAAATTCCAAAAGCCCTCAACTGAAATCTCACTTCCATTTTCTTAATGAACATAATCTTTTAGCCTCTGACATGGCGATTTTACAGACTGCTCACCACAATCAAACCTGCATTTGCCTTTCCTACTTCAACATTTTTATCATATCGTCACTGAAGTATTGCTTCCTCATTAAATAACTTAGTATTCCTCATAACTTACCAAGTAAATAAAGTAGATACAAAGAAAGTTAAAGATACCGGTAAGGGCGTGTCTATGATATTCTGAAATTTTTTAAAAGTAGACGCGGATGTGAACATCATGATGAACTATAATGTCTAAGAATAAGGTAAGAAGTGAGGGCAGATCAGGGGAAATAAACAATGAAAAAGAGATGAGGTCCATGTATTAGAGGACCACCAGCAGGGAAAAAGTCTTGGGAAGGTAGTGAAGTATACCTTTTAGAGAAAGAAATGTAAAAATTTGGAAGACGATAATCTTTAAGAGTTGATGTTTAAAATCAAATTTAAGATTTTAAATGAAGCATAGTGACTTTTAGTAGAAACTCTAGCATCCAACCATGTGAGTGAATTGTTGAGGTGCTTTGAGCAAATGATACGAAGACTTCAAAGAATGAACATCTCAGTACTGTATAAATAACCTGTGTGAAATTTGAAGCTGGCACTATAATAAATAAACACAGAATCTGTACAATTATTCATTATGGCTACTTGGAAAAATCTCATATAAAATGTTTCTTAGACTAAACTCCCTGCTGTGTGTTGTAATGACTAGCATATCTCATTAAAGACCTCTCACTCTGGACAAGAGAGGTCCCGTTTGATGTAGAGTAGGAGGGACTACAGAGTGTGCTTGACGTTTCAGATAAGTCCTTGATTTGTCTAAGCCACTTGATTGACTTTATGTCTGACATTATCAATAATGCTTGATTCTGAATAAGATCTTGCAGTTGGGTGAATCTGATTTGGCAATCTGATCCTTTATGTAAGCTCATAGAGAAATAATACTATACTAATAATACTACTCATGCTCTCAGGATTATTGGCTTAAAGTTCCCATAATGAATTCTATAATGAATGTGAAAGCAATGATTCTATTAATATCAATAATTATTAGAGAATATCTTGACAGTTTAAAGGGACAATTTCCATAGTTACATATAGTTTTCACAATATTGTATGTACCTGACCAAAAAATAATAAAATAGAATTCGTAAACTGTAACTTATTTTAGGATAAGTTTTATTTTGTAACGTATTTATGAACCCTCTCAAGGCTACTTTTATTAATGGCATACTTTAAGTGTATTATTTCATATAAAACAAATGAATAAAATTTAGAACTATTTAATCATAAAAAAATCTTAGATAGTTTTAGTTCAAAGCAAAACATAATTTATCTTCATGGAGTAAATCATGCTGCATACACTTCCACAATCTATGTTAACTATGTAATCACAATAAAATTATAATAATACATCTACAAAAAATTATAGTTACCAATAACAAAAAGTTCTTTAAAAAATTTACAAATAAATTACATTCACTTTTACTTAGTAACATCAGGTCACAAAATAAACCATGGAATTTTAAATTTCTTATTTTTGTTGTAAGAAATGATAGGTTTGTAAAAATACCAGAGCTAGGCTAGAGTCATGATTATTGTTATTTATTTATTTATTTTGAGACAGAGTGTCACTTTCTTGCCCTCGGTAGAGTACCGTGACAGCGTCACACAGCTCACAGCAACCTCCAGCTCTTGGGCTTAGGTGATTCTCTTGCCCCAGCCTCCCGAGTAGCTGGGACTATAGGCACCGGCCACAGAGCCCGGCTATTTCTTTGTGCAGTTTGGCCAGGGCCGGCTTTGAACCCGCCACCCTCAGTATATGGGTCCGGCGCCCTACTCACTGTGCCACAGGTGCTGCCTGTCATGATTATTTTTAATAGAAGGAAAAAAATAAAATACAGCAATAAAAATTGATATAATAATCCATCAGAAACTAATAATTTTTTTTTATTTTCTAAGTCTTCTTGGTTTTGTCATTTTTATATCACAAGTCTGGTTTAGTAAGAACGTGATTACTTCTCTTCACATGTAAATTCTTAATTTATCAATATATTTTGTGCAATTTTAATACTTTAACTCTTTGTTTGAAAGGCAGTATGTATCCCAAGAATGGAAGAAAAAGTATCCAATGTACTCAGCCCTACTATGAAACTAATTTATAGCTTTCATAGGAAAGCTATAACCCAATTTTAGCCCAGTAACATAAGAGGGGAGAGGGAGAGGAGGGAGAGGGTGATTGGCATTACGCCTATGGTTCATCGTATAAGGGTACATGTGAATCTCTCTAAATGTAGAATACAAATGTCTTAACACAATAACTAATAAAAAGACATGAAGGCTATATTAACCAGTTGGATGAAAGTACTTCAAATTGTATACAGAAACAGTACCCTGTACCCCATGATAGTATTAATGTACACTGTTGTGATTTAATAAGAAAAAAAAAAAAAGAAGAAGCTGCTAGATAGCAAGGTGCATACATTATTAGGGAGCTTTGCAAATGATAAGGCAGGAAGAGAGTCTTATTATTACATAGGCAATTCACCCTTTATTAAACACTACTTGCTCAATCAATTTAAAAAAATTTATAAGTGCAACCATTTGCCCCTTTTGGAGTCCTTAAATAAGTAAATAAAATCAATAACATGAAAAAAGAATTAAATTTAACACTTTAAATATACAGTACATTTGAAATAAACATGCATTTAAAATAAATTTTGGAAATCTTCCAAATTTTCAATTTTAAACTTTTTATCTGAAATAAACCAAGAAAGAAAATCA
The DNA here is from genome assembly GCA_963574575.1 of Galagoides demidoff. Taxonomy (NCBI): domain Eukaryota; kingdom Metazoa; phylum Chordata; class Mammalia; order Primates; family Galagidae; genus Galagoides; species Galagoides demidoff. The sequence continues at coordinate 24,394 of CAUYQV010133118.1, read as the reverse complement.
AGAAAAACTACAAAGCAGCAGCATATGTTCTAAAGAGAAAAATAAAATATATCTCCAAAGATTAATCCCATTGAAATGGAGATATTTACTTAGTAGATAATATAAAATAATAGTCATAGAGATAAGAAAAGCATGAATAGGTGTGAATTTCAATAATGAGATAGTAAGTATTTTTAAAGTACCACATAGAAAATACAGAGCATAAGAATACAATACCTGAACTGAAAAACTCAACAGAGGTATTCAACAGCAGATTAGATTAAGTGGAAGAAAAGATCAGTGAACTTGAAGACTATTCACTGGAAGTCGTCCAGTCAGGGAAACAAAAATGAGAAATAATGAAAATGGCCAAGGATAACTTGAGGGACACATGGGTTACCATCAAGTGGACCAATTTACAAGAAGGGGAAGAGAGAGACATACGAATAGAAAGCTGTTTAAAGTAAATAATGGTTGAAGGAGGAAATATAAATACAGACTCAGAAAGCTTAAAGGCTACTAAATATGGGAAATTTAAAGAGATGCACACTGACACACATTATAATGATATTGTTAACTTGGACATACCCACTAAAGTGATACAAAGATTCAATGCAATCACTATCAAAACTCCAATGGCGTTTTCACAAAAATAAAAAAAAAATGAATATGAAATGACAAAATATCTTGACTAGCCAAAACAATCTTGTGAAAGAAAGACAAAGTTGGAAGCATCATACTTCCTGATTTTAATTTATATTACAAAGCTATAGACATTAACAGAGTGGGGTACTGACATAAAAACTTATATTTAGACTAATGATATGCAAGAGAGAGACCAGGAATAACTGAATCTCCTATGACCAACCAATTTTTGACAGGGAAACCAAGAATATGTGTTATGGAGAAGACAGAGTCTTTAATAAATGGTACTGGGAAAACTGGATATCTGCATACAAAAGGATGCAACTGTGCCTTTATCTTTTCCCATTAAAAAAAAAACTCAAATTAAAAACCTAAACATAAGACCTGAACCGATACATCTCTTAGAAGAAAACATAGAGGAATTACTTTTTGACATTGGTTTTGGCAATGATTTTTTGACTATCACGCTGAAGCCTCAACAAAAGCAACTGCAAAAATCTGAGACTGAATCAAACTAAAAAGCTCCTGTACATCGAAAACAATCAACAAAACTAAAAGGGACTCTACAGATAGGGAAAAATATATTTACATACCGTATATCTAACAAGGGATTAATGTCCAAAATATATAAGGAATTCACACAAATCAATAGCAAAACCTCAAATAAACCAATTAAAAAATGACCAAAGGACCTAAATAAATATGTGCAAAGAATATATAAAAAGGCACAACAGGTATATCACTAATCACTAGGAAAATGTAAATCTGAACTACAATGGGTTGTCCCTTCAAACTGCTATAATGACAATTACTGGAAAGACAAGAAATAACAAGTGTTGGCAAGGGTGTAGAGGGAACTGATTCACATTGTTAATGAGCATGTGAACTGATGTAACCACTAGAGAAAAAGTATCGAGGTTTTTCAAAATATTAAAAATAGAACTACCATGTTATCCAACAATCCCTTTTCTAGATAGAGACCAAAAGGAAATGAAATTCTCATCAGTAAAGATATCTGCACTTTTATGTTCATTGTAGCATTATTCACAATAGCCAAGATGTAAAAGCAACCTAAGTATCTATCAACAGAAAATGGTGAAGAAATTGTAATAAAAATATGTATGTGCATGTGTTTGTGTGTATACAGATATGCACATACATGTATATATAGGCACACACAGAACAGCCTTAAAAAAGAAGGTCCTAACATTTGTGACAACATGAAGAAACACAAAAAATGTTATACTAGGTGAAATAAGCCAGACAGTGAAAGAAAAATACCACATGATTTCACATACATGTGCAATATTAAAAAGTCAAATACCAAGAGTTAAATAGTGGTTACCGGGGGTAGAGAGTAGGCATAGCGGGTTTGGAATTAGAATTGGGGAAGTACAGATCAGAGGGTGCAATGTTTCAGTTACACAGAATGAAAGAGTCTAGAGATCGAATGAATAGCACAATGACAATTGTTAATAATATTATATTGTTACTGGAAGTTGGCTAAAAGTGCTCTTTTAGTGCTTTTTCAAAGACACACAAAAAAAATGACTGAGAGAATAGATACGTTTTTATGTCTGACTCCAGTAATCATTGAATTATGTATATGTGTGTATCAAAACGTGTCATTCACCTTAAATATATACAATAAAAAATTAAATCAAGGCCAGGTGCTGCGGCTCATGCCTGTAATTCCAGTACTCTGGGAGGCCAGGTTGGATGGATCAACTGAGCTCAGGAGTTCTAGACCAGTCTGAGCAAGAGTGAGACCCCATCTCTAAAAATAGCTGGCCAATGTGGTAGGTGCCTGTAGTCCCAGCTACTCAGCAGGCTGAGGCAAGAGAATCGCTTGAGTCCAAGAGTTTGAGGTTGCTGTTGAGCTATGATACCACAGCCCTCTACCCATGACAACAGAGTGAGACTCTGTTTCAAAAAATAAATAAATCATTTTTGTCTATTTCTAAAATCAGAGCTTTCTACTTCAAACCATGTTGCCACCAACTTATAAAATAATATGTTTAAATTGTCAACCATATTTATTGTTCTTTTTATTTTCAATTTTTCAGTTAAATGCTATATGTACATTTCACATTACACTAAGAAGAGTCCTCTTAAGGTACTCTCCGTTCTTTAAGTAGTAGCATGATTTAGAGGTGATTGTTTTACCCTGAGTAACTATAAAAAACTCTTCACTGACTAAACATTTTTCAGTTTAATTCTCAGCTATATCAATTCACAAATTTAAATGAGCACAAATAATTTTATTTGAAATAGTTTCATTTAGAGGCTTTCAGATAAAGAATTTTAGCAACTAATTATATCTAAGAATATTTTTCTTTAGAACAGTCAACTTTTGCATATTTGATTCCCTAAAACCTATAACTGCTGTAACTAAATGAAAATCCATACTAGTTAGTGACTATTTGGGATAATTTACATTCATTTTAATATATTAACACTTCAAAACTAACATCTAATTTTCAGAAAGAAGTCTTATCATGTGAATATAACATTACTGCAGCAGGCTGAATTAATTAGCTCCTGCTAAATTTCCCTAGAGCTTTTCTTTTACACCTTTCTGAAGAAGTTATGCTTTTTTTGATTTTCACTTCCATAGGGATCAGGATAATGCATGAATACTTTCTACTCACTTTTGTAATGTACAAATTACCAATAGTTGTTATATTATGAGTTGAATAAATTTAAAAAATGATCCACACGCAGAGAATGTGTAGGGAGCGTTTAGAATACATTTTTTTAAATTAAAAAGTAAAAAAGTCAAAGATAGTTTTCTAAGAATAAAGAATTAAAAGTTAATTAATGTTTTTATGCAATTTAAGGATGCCCTCTAAAATTTTGGATCAACTTATTTATTACCTGAAGTATTTTCTTAATTAAGAAAAACACTACTTATTACCTTTTAGGAAAGATTAATCAAGTGAAATACGATGTTATGTTAGAATGTTGTAAGAAATGATCAGTAAAACAAGAGTAAAAGCTTGAAAAACATTAGCTAATATTATATGACTGGTATAGGAGTAAACTTTATGTAATGACTAATATTCAACATTGGATGATACGATATCTGTAGAATGTAGATTACATTTGGTTAATTTGTTCTCAAATGAAATGTAATTTTTAAAAATATATAATATAATTCCTTAATATAACTCCTATATTTATAAAATAATTTATAAACATTATATATTTATGATGTAACTTCTATACTTATATTTATAAAATATAATATACTTCCTTAATATAACTCCTATATTTATACCTTAAATCAGTGATTCTCAAGCTTCCCAATGTCACGGCCCTTTAATACAGTTCCTCATGTTGTGGTGACCCCAAACCAAAATTTATTTTAGTTGCTACTTCATAGCTGTAATTTTGCTACTGTTATGAATTGTAATATAAATATTTAATATACAAGAGACCCCCAAAGGGGTCACAACCCACAAGTTGAGAACCACTGCCTTAGATATTCTTACTTGTACTAAAGTAGTCTTTTATTTAATTCTTCTTACTGTGAATTCACCCAAGGCAGAGACTGGGTATGGTCTACATTTCAATGCCTACATATAACATAACATGTAGTAAATGTTCAATCAGTATTTTTAAAATAATTGATTATATAGGCATACATTTCTCAATTTTCAACATATAAAAAGAGAGGCTTTACCCTGTGCTTGGTAGTAAAATATATTAACCAATTGATTATAACTAAAATGATTAATTATAAATCATTTTTATAGAAACTACATTTCTTTTTTTTAATTAAATCATAGCTGTGTACATTAATGCTATCATGAGGTACAATGTGCTGGTTTTACACACAATCTGAACTGCTTTCATCAAATTGGTCAACATAGCCTTCACAACATTTTCTTAGTTATTGTGTTAAGACATTTATATCTTACACCTAGTAAATTTCCCAAGTACCCTTGTAAGATGCACTGTAGGTGTGCCCACTATTGAACAGATTATATGTAATACACTCTAGCTTTCAGCCACTCCTCATAAGAGCAATGAGTTAGTTAGTAAAACATGTCCATAAAATCATGATTCTACTTTACTTTATCTCTCCTAATCTAGTATGAGTAAAATGTGCTAAATACATCAAGTCCACTATTGGTATTTTTCAAAAAGTTATCTCAAGCCTGGGCCCAGTAGCTCATGCCTGTAATCCTAGGCATGAGAGAGGATGAGGGCTGAAGTGGGTGGATTGCCTGAGCTCAGGAGTTCAAATACCAGCCTGAGCTAGAGCAAAACCCCATCCCTAAAACTAGCTGGGTGTTGTGGCAGGTGCCTGTATTCCCAACTACTTGGGAGGCTGAGGCAAAAGGATCACTTAAGCCCTAGAGTTTGAGGTTGCTGTGAGCTATCATGCAATGTCACCACTCTACTGAGGGTGACAAAGTAAGACTATATCTCAAAAAAAAAAAATTCATTTCAATTATCTTGGGTCATTTCAATTGAAAAAGCAGAAATTCAGTAACTACACATAAGCATACAGTAATAACTATTATTAATAATCAGTTTAATGTGTTAATTATTGTAATCATAGACATAACATGAAAGCAGTTCATATTCGCTTAGTAAAAATTATCTTTAAGCCATTTTATTTGTTTTCAGAGTCTAAAATACCTATTCATTTATGGTCCTTTTTGGTTCATTTGTAAATAAATATTATAAAATTATACTTTTATTCAATCAAACATTGTGATATGTGATGTATTAACTAAACGCTGAATGTAGCAATTCCATGACCTAACCAAAAGATAATTCTCAAAATAATCCTGACTATATTAGCATGGTAAATTTTCTAACTTGTATAGAATATATTTGATATGATATTTGTAAAATAAATATAATCATAAAGTGGCTCATCATCTGCCAATAATTAGGAGATGAAATAGGAAAAAGCATCTTATTTTCAATATCTCAATATTTGTAGATAAGTATAAAACATGCAATACATTCATTAACTTGTCATTATATTTTTATGATTGCATTTGATGCTTAGTGGAAAATGAAACAAAATTCCTGCAGGTAAATATTTTCCACTCAAGCAAATCAATCATTACAAACATAATCAATATCACAAGTTAAAATTTAATTAAAAACTCGGCTATAAGCTAACACAAATATGTCAAGTTATTTTCGTGTAAAAATGAAGTAGAACGTTTTCTTATGGGTTAAAATGTATAAAAACAAGAAAAATACTAATAAACATAAAAAGAAATATTCATTTCATTAATGAGACTTTTTTGTTTAAAACTTTTTTATTAATTTTTAATTAAAATCGTAACTGTATACATTTATGGGGCTCAATGTAATGACTTGATATATAATTTTTTTGTGGTAAGACATTTAAAATTTATGCTTAGTTATTTTGAAATATAACCTTGCATTACTCATATTAGGTGAGATCCCACCAATCATCCTCCCCCTAATCCCTCCCTAGGCCTTTTCACCCCTACCTCTTGTTAAACTATATGTGTGTTTTATCATTTGTATGAGTGTTTGGTTTTTTTTTCATTTTTTTTTTTTATTGTTTGGGATTCATTGAGAGTACAAAGTATTAGGTTACATTGATGGTATTTGTTAGTAAAGTCCCTCTTAGAATTGTGTTTTGTCTTCAAGACATGTGCCATATCATGACCCCCTCCTTCAACCTCCTTCCCTCTCCCTTATTCCCTTACCCACCACCTTGTATTAAATTATCTATTGCCTTCATGTTAGAAGTGAGTACATTAGATTCTTGCTTCTCTATTCTTGTGATACTTTACTAAGAAGAATTACCATGACTTGGTAATTATGAACTGGGCTACAATAAGCATTCAGGTGCAAATACCTTTGTTGTAAAATGATTTTTGTTCTTCTGGGTAGATGCCTGGTAATATAATTGTAAAATTAAATGGAAGATCAACTTTTAGTTCTTTGAGGATTCTCCATACTTCTTTCCATACAGGTTGTATTAGTTGGGAATCCCACCAGTGATGTAGAATTGTTCCCTTCTCTCCACATCCATGCCAGCATCTGCAGTTTGCGGACTTTGTGATGTAGGCTAAACTTACTGGAGTTAGGTGATATCTCAAAGTGGTTGATTTGCATTTCCCTGGTGATTAAAGATGATGAGCATTTTTCCATGTGTTTCTTGGCCATTCATTCACCTGCCATCTTCAGAGAAGTTTCTGTTTAGGTCTCTTGCCCACAAGGAAATGGGATTGTTCATTCTTTTCTTATTGATTAATTTGATCTCTCTGTAGATTCTAGTTATCAAATCTTTGTCAGAGTAATAACATACAAAAATCTTCTTCCATTCTGAAGGCGGTCTGTTTGCTTTGGTTGAAATATCTTTCACTGTCCAGAGACTTTTTAGCTTCATCAAATCTGAGTAATTTATTATTGGTGTTGCTGAAATTGGCAGGGGGTTTTCCTTATAAAATATATTTTCCATGGCCAATATCTTCAATCATTTTCCTTACATTCCCTTCTAGTATTTTTATAGCTTCACGTATTAAATTTAAATCTTTTATCCAACAAGAATCAGTTTTTGTTAGTGGTGAGAATTGTGGGTCCAGTTTTCTGTGATTCCATATAAAATTAAGTATTATTTTTCAAGTTCTTTTAAGGTATTAAATTGGTGCTTTTATTAGGATTACATTAAATCTGTAGATTGCTTTGGGTAGTATGAATATTTTAACAATGTTGACCACAAATATTTCATCCAAAATTTTTCAAGCCAGAAGAGGGTGGTCCTTGACCTTCAGCTTTTTAAAACAAAGAAACTTTCAGCCAGTATTCTACCCAGCTAAACTAAATTTATATGTGATGAAGAAATGAAATACTTTACTGACATTCCTATGTTAACTAAATTTGCATAACTATACCTCTTCTCCAGGAAATTCTTAGACCCATTTCCCATAATGACCAGCAATCTACCACCAAAATAAACTCACTCAGAATTTATCACACAAATCTTAACTTCCACAATGGTGAAATGTGGGTGAAAAAGTGGATACTTAAGTGAAGAGTAATATTTTGATGTACTTGTGTTGGTAGAAATAATGATTTGATAGCTTAAAACTAACTTTTAACTGTGTATTACAAGTAGTTTAGGAATTAAATTAAGAAAATGACTGTAAAGAAGTAGGGTGCCAGCCCCATATACCATGCCATATACCATGATGCCCCTCCTTAAACCTTCCCTCTCCCTTATTCCCTTACTCGGGTGTGGTGGGTTCAAGCTCAGCCCCAGCTAAAATTGCAAAAAAAAAAGAAAGGAAAGAAAATAAGAAAATGACTGCAGAGGATGGGCAGAAGAGACCAGATACTGGAGAGATGTGGATCAACAGAAGCATGGGCCCATTCACATTATGACTGCAATACTGAGGTTTTTCCAGTCAGTTGTAAGAGCCACAGCCATTGTCTGACCCTTTCAAATAATAAAAAAAAAGCATTGTTGAAGTTCCATCTCTCCCCCAGCATGACTCAGGAGGTGGCACAGCTGCTCTGTCCAAGAGACTTGATGCTGGAAGTTGGAAAAAGTTACAGATAAGGGGGCAGACAGGCTGGAGATTAGCAAGAATGCTTTATCATGCTGAAAGAGAGCCTCTTACCAAGGTAAGAGAGAGTGTCCTCTTTCTCCCATTTCTCAGTATGGTGTGGCCAGGCTCACTCCTACAAGTTTCTAAGCATCTAATCGCCCATTGAGGAATTTGTGTGCAAGGTCTAGAAGAGGACTGCTACTGCTTTCCTGCCTCTGTACTAGATCACTCTGTTCCATGCTTTGTTTGTGTTAGAATCACGAATAAATTAGCATGAGATAAGTAAGAAGTGAATATGTTTGATTAAAGTAGCTAGTTTAAGACATAGCTGAATTGAAAAATGCAAGCCCAGAAAGAACCATGACATTAGAGTCTAACCTTCCTCTACTACATGTATGAAATAAATAAAATATACAGCTAGCCCAGAGTCAGGGTCTTTGTTGAATCTTCACAATAAGGAACAAAGATCCCTCAGCCCTTGCTGTTCTTAAAAGTTTAAACCTGGTCTCTCTTTTCATTTTCCTTCATTTTCTCATCTCTCACAAGCACTGGGAAAGAATCACTGTGAATTTTCAGGTTGGTTCCCCAACAGTGAAAGGATCAAAAATATGCACTGGACCTTTGAGAAACAAGGCAACCAAAACACTACCATAACTATTTTCCAATTAATGTGAATGGCTTAAATTCTCCTCTAAAGAGGCACAGGTTGGCTTACAGGATACAAAACCTCAGGCCAGGTGTTTTTGCCTCCAAGAAACTCATGTGAATTTGAAGGACAAAACAAGATTCATGGTGAAGGGATGGACAATGATAATCCATGCAAATGGAAATCAGAAAAAAGCAGGACTTGAAATGGGCAACTCCTTATTTGTATCTTATTTGTAGATACAATTAGATTTAACTAATAAAAGTAAGGAAAGATAAGGATGCACACTACACATTTCTCAAGGGAAACAATCAACATGAAGAGATTTCAATAATTAAAATTTACATGACATACCTGAATATTCCTTGATTTGTAAAACAAACCCTAATGGATCGGAACTATATGATATCTTCCTGCACTATAATGGTTGGAAATTTTAACACCCCTTTGGCAGTTCTGGATAGATCTTCCAAGAAGAAACTAAACAAAGAAATAATGTACTTAAACTTGACCCTAGAACAAAAGTCTTAATAGACATATACAGAAAATTTCATCCTAATAAAACTAAATATGCATTCTTCCCCAAATTGATCATATCTTAGGACAAGTCTAACTTCAATAAATCAAAATGAGACAAATCTTACTCTGTCACCCTGAGTAGAATGACATGGCAGCATCATAGCTCACAGTAACCTCAAACACTTGGGATTAAGTGATGGATCCTCTTTCCTAATTTTTCCTATTTTTATTGAAGATAGATCTTGCTCTTGCTCAAAGTCCTCTCAAACTCCTGAGCTTAACCAATCCATCCACCTCGGCCTCACTGAGAGGTAGGATTACAGGAATGAGCCATCGCACCTGGATGGTAAAAGGGAATATTCTTAATAAATGTTCATACACAGGATGGACCTTCTGCTGATATATCCCTTATCCTGTTAGTACAAAATATACCTAGTGTATTTCTTTTCTAGTTTATCCTCTACAAATCCAATGAACCCATTTTTTCTAAAACAAAACATCCAAAGAATATCACTTCTTTCATCATAATCTTTGGGTAGCTTAACATTGTAACTAGTATAAAATCCTACAATCTCCATTCCAGAATTCTGGAAGAATTCTGGAGCCCCTTCATACCGTGGCCCCTTCATGTCTGTGTTCTGTTCTGGTTATTTCTTCTTTCCCTCAGACACTCTGATCTGTATCAAAACTCATCTGTCTTACACTTCAGCATATGACCTGCATGAGAAGCCTAAGAACCTCACCTATCACATAGCAGTCTCAACTCTTGCTGAAGTTGTGCACTGCATATTTTATCCCATATTTCAACAGTCTCTTTATTTGTCTTTCTTAATGAATTATGAATTCCTAAAGAGTAAGGCAAAGACTTATTCATATTTAAATCTGCCAATCTTAGCACAGTCCTGAACACATACAATTTCACTTCTTTAATTTTTATCTGTATAAAATTGGGAAACTTTTAAAGTTCTTTGGAGCATCTTGTTTAGTAAAATATAACAATAAATATATTTTTCTTACAAAATTATTTGGGGAAGATTGTACATAGTAAGTTTAAACTTTGTATGTAAAATAGCCACTCTTACTTTCTGGAAACATGTGATATCTATTGAATAAACATTAGCTATTATTATTTTTTTAACTTTCATTATGTGATTAACATAAATGTTACATTACTATTAATGAATTATGAGAATATGATATAAATTAAAAATATATAAAATATCTCTATCTAAAATGGAAAATATAAGTCTAGATCAAGAGTCAATTTTGCATTAATTTAAAAGGACAGCAGATTGTATTGGTTAGAACATCCAGCACAATGTTTGAATGGTAGTGGCAATAGAGGACCACCTTATCTGGTTCCAGTTCTAAGTGGAAAAATTTCAGTTTTACTCCATTCAGTATAATATTAGCTATGAGTTTGTCATAAATGGCTTCAATCAGACTAAGAAATGTGCCACCTATGCCTATATTCATAAGTATTCTAACTAGAAAAGAATGCTGAATTTTATCAAGTGTTGTTTCTGCATTGATTGAAAGAATCAGATGGTCTTTGTTTTTTCTTTTGTTGGTATGATGAATTATGTAATGAACTTGCATAAGTTAAATTAGCCTTGCATCCCTTGGATAAAACCTACTAGATCATGATGAATGATTTTTTTTAATGTGTACCTGTAATCTATTGGATTTTGTTGAGAATCCTTGCATATATGGTCATTAAAGAAATTCTCTTTTTCAGTTGGGTCTTTTCCTTGTTTGGTATCAGGGTGACATTTTCTTCACGGAACATGTTGTGGGAGATTCCTTCCTCCTCAATTTTTTGGAATGATTTCTTCAGTATGAATGTAAATCTTCTTTGAAGGTGTGATAGAATTCTGGTGTGAAGCCATCTGGACCAGGGCTTTTGTTGTTGTTGTTGTTGTTGTTGTTGTTGTTGGAAGATATTTTTATTATTTCTTTGCTTGAACTTGGTCTGTTCAAGAGATCTATTTCTTCTTGATTAGGTCCATGGAGAGTATGTGATTCTAGGTATTGATCCATTTCCTCCACATTGTCAAATTTGGGGGCACAGAATATCTTTGGTACTCAGAGATTATCTCTTGTATCTCTGTGGCATCTGTTGTTTCTGTTTGAGGTTATTAGAGATTTTACTTTTCTGTTTCTAGTTAATCTGGTCAAAGGTTTATTGATTTTATTCATTTTTTTGAAAAATCCACTTTTTGTTTATTAATTTTCTGAATCATTCTTTTGTTTTCAGTTTCATTAATCTCTGATGTAATTGTGGTTATTTCTTTTCTTCTTCTGGGTTGGTCATAATCTCTAATCATTAGAGAAGTGCGATTCAAAACCACCCTAAGATAACACTTAACCCCAGTAAGAATGACCCACATTGCAAAGTCTCAAAGCTGCAGATGCTGACGTGGATGTGGAAAGGAGGGAACACTTTTATGCTGCCAGTAGGACCACGAACTAATACAAACTTTTTGGAAGGAAGTAAGCAGAAAACTCTGAGAACTCAAATTAAACCTCTAATTTGCTCCTGTAATCCCATTACTAGACATCTTTTTTTTTTCTCTTCTGGGCAGATGAAAAGGATATTTGCACTAGACTGTTTATTGCAGCTTCATTTATACTCCCCCAAACTGGAAACAGCCTAAATGCCCACCAACCCAGAAATGGATTAACAAGCTGTGCTATCTGTATATCGTGGAATACTATTTGGTCATTAAAAAGTTGGAAACTTTATGTCTTTTTTATTGACCTAGATAGAGGTGGAATACCTTCTTCTTAATAAAGCATCACAAGAATGGGGAAGCAAGAATCCAATGTGCTCTGTCCTAATATGAAGAGATAGATGAGCTAATACAAGTGGGATACAGGAATGGGCAAATGGGATCACAGTGTATGGCACACTTCTTGGGAGCAGGACACAATCATGAGAGGGACTTTCTATAACAAATGCAATCAGTGTAACCTAATTCTTTGTACCCTCAATGAATCCCAAACAATGAAAAAATAAAAATATAATAAAATGGAGAACAGGATACATGAAGCATTTTAGAGTTATCTAGATAGCCTTTCTGTATGAAACATACTCTCTGACTCAGAGCTTTATACTTGTGATTTCCTCTGCTAGACATGTCTTCCTCTCATGTCTGCCTGGTTTATTGCCTCATGTCATTTAGGTGTCTACTCAAATATTTTACCTTCAGAAGATGTACCATAGCTAAAAAGGCTATCTTTTCTATTTCAGACCATAGTCTCACCTTGTTTCATTTTTCTTTCTATCACTTAAAACTACCATTTAACATAAATAAATTTACTCACTATATCGATCTCAAACTAGAATGTTATATGCATGAGGACAGAGGCAAGGGAGTTCATTACACTGCTACATCTTTAAGAGCAGCTAGAAAGTACTTAACATGTAGTAGATACCACATAACAGGTGGAATGAGTGTAATCTGAAAGGAAATAGAAAAAGTATTCCATTCCCAAATATATTTTCTCCACTAACTTTTGAGTGCTAAAAATTCTTTCCAAAGAGGGTTTTAAGAAATAACAATGGCAGTTTTCTCTCATGGATGTTTAGAAAATTGAACTCTGAGAGGGAAAATGAAGTCTACTATCCTTAGAAAGTTCAAAATTAATAAAGAAAAAGATAAAAGTAATCATAATTCAAAGGTATTTGAGAAAGTAACAAATTAATCAAGGAAAAAAAATCAGGAAGCTGGGCAGCACATGTGGCTTAAAGGAGTAGGGCCCTGGCCCCAAGTACCAGAGGTGGCAGGTTCAAACCTGGCCCTAGCCAAAAAAAAAAAAAAAACAATCAGGATGCTGAAGGGAAAGAAGTAAAAAGCAGAAAGATACTACATTGCAATTTTAAATAGTTCTGAGCAAATAAGTACGGTCTTTGTTAAGGTGACTGTTATTTTTATTTCATAAAGATTTTTTTTAAGTGAAAAGGGAATCTTTAATAATTCAAATAGGACAATAATCATAAACAATAACTCTTCTGGGAAAATACCTAGGTTGTTGATGAGTTCTTTTTATAAGGAGTTAAATGATGTTCATCTTTTTTAGTTTTTTCATCCTATGAAATGGGGATCATAATATCTTATTTTATGAAGTGGGAAGGAGTAAAAACTTCACTTTTGCAAAGTGCTTAGTTCAAGTACTCCAGATTTGTGTTAATAAATAACAGCTATTGTTGCCACTGTCATTATTATTACTATTAGGCTACTTGTGACTAAGTATGTGCCTCACATTCATATGTTGAGATATAGCCTTGAAGGAGGTAATTAAGGTTAGATTAGGTCTTAGAGGAGAGCCATAAACTGATAGGGCTAGAGTATCAGCCCCAGTATCTCCACACACAGGCCCCACAGATACCATCTACAAGCTGAGGGAAGGGCCTACCCTGAAACCCATACTGCTGATACCTTGATCTTGGACTTCCAGGCTCCAGAACTGTAGGAAAATAAATTCTATGACTTATACCACCCAATTTGTGGTGTTTTGTTATAGCATCCCAGGCAGACTAAAACATCAGGTGAATAGCAGATTGAAAGCTTTACAAGAGCTTAACACAGTATTTGTTTTGCCCTGAACATTTACTGACTTCCTCGGGTATGGGGAAAGCTTAGAAATTACACTAAAGCTTCAAAAAACAAAGAAAAGAAGAAAAGTCTACTGTAGTCTTCCAGTGGTTAGAAAACAAAACTACTAGGACAGAGAAAAAGCCTCGAGTGTGAGGGCATTCTACCAATCAACCTTTCTACCCATTGATATTGAAATTCTGCCCACAGATTTTGAAATTCTGTGAGCTAAGAAGCTGGAGATCTGAGTGGATGACTCTGAAAGGGTCAATCTTAAATAAACCTCCATAGCTAAAGATGCCATGCTCTCTCTGCAAGGGTCTCAGTTAAAATGCCTGCAGCCCACAACAATGAAATAAGCTTAAACCAGATTTAGAGAAAGTTTTATCAATAGTGTGACCAGGACACCAAAAGGGGTAATCCTTGATTACATGTTAAGATGATCAGAATTTTACCCTACCTTCAGACAGAAATGGGTTACCCTCTCTAATGGAAAATAACGGCATTGAAATATTTATAATTTTTATTCGTAATGTTTGGTATCTAATCAAATATTACAAGGCATGGGGGAAGCAAGAATGCATGACTTTCAATTCAAAGAAGAAATAGAAACGGGTCATAGTTGATTCAGAAGGTAGAAGATAGAGGCAGATGTTTCATAAATTCATGAGAAGATAGAGACTTGCACCAGATAATTGGAATTAAAAAAATCAATGATCTCTCTAGAAATATAAACAAAATTTCTGAAATTCAGATCTTGAGTAACGGTTGTCACAGCAGTTTAGACACAGTTATTTAAGGGATTAGTTAGTTACGTGTAAGACACAATATAGGAGATATTCAGGGGAGCACTGACAGTAACAAACAACTTTGGACAAAGACAATAAATATGCAAAACACATGCACATATTGTAAGCACACGGCATATATGGATTTTGGGATATTTATTATCTAGTATATACTATTCAATATACATTAGTTCCAGAATTAAAATATAAAGAATAAGAAATACTCACACACTCAAACCTATATTGCATATACGTGTGATTGATGTTCGCCAAAATGTTCCAAAATTGATATAAAGTATGTAAAATGTATTCAAGAAGCTCAGCAAATCATAATAAAGGCTAAGAAATCCACAGTAAGGTACATTAGAATCAACTTGCATAAAATAAAATGAAAAGATAAACTTTAATACAAAAAAAATAATAGTTATCTTTGAAGACTGAAATTGAGAAAGAACAGCTCAACCAGAACAATGTTGTCCACTTGACATTGGGTAACATCTTCAGTGCATTTAAAGTAGTGAAACAATCATACCAATCTAGAATTTTATAATTGAGGGGAAAAGTCTTCAAAAATGAACATGGAATAATAATGCATTTAGGGATGTATAGACTGAATAAATTTTTAACTTGTAGGCTGACATTAAAAAATCAAAGCTAATCATTCCAGCTGAAAAAAATAAGATTCCTCCAAAATATGAAGATATATAAAGAAATAAAGAACATTGAGAGTATATATACATGTGTAAATACATACCGACTTTAGAAAAATTTCTGCATATGTTGAATTAAAAGCATAATAAGTAAAATATTAACAGCAGGAAAGAGGCATAAGGTTCCTATGGTTCAAAGTCTCTCCAGTGGTTCTCAACCTTCGTAATGCCGCAACCCTTTAATACAGTTCCTCATGTTGTGGTGACCCCCAAACATAAAATTATTTTCATTGCTATTTCATAACTGTACTTTTGCTACTGTTATGAATTGTAATGCAAATATCTGATATGCAGGATAGTCTTAGGCAACCGCTGTGAAAGGGTCGTTCCATCCCCAAAGGGGTCACAATCCATAGGTTGAGAACCGTTGCATCATTTAACATGAGCAATAAAATCTTTTTTATAACATGGTTGTTAAGTGACAGATGTATTTTTTAATATGTAAATTAACTATCAAAAATTGTAGGGTATTTTATAACTAGCATGTTAACAGAATAAAAATTTCAGTAATTTTTAGTAATTAAAATTTAATAATGTCAATAATTGTCATTCTGAAACAAAAGTTATCTGCTAATACCACCATGTTCGTTAATGCCCTGAATGACTTACATACACAGTATAATTGCATCTTTCTCAGCAGTTAGAATATAAAATAAGAACATAAGTGTATAAAGTGAAAATCATATACAATCAAAGTGAAAATCACATACATTCAATCCTGAAATGTCTCAGTAAGTGTGGCATTAAAACAACCTGAATAGGGTTTATTCAGTTAATTTTCTTTCTCATTTTTTGGCGTGAACACCAGATGAAGCATCTGGCTTATTTTTAGGAGCCATATGATACAAACAAACAAACTACAAAGTATAGCAACTTTAAAATACTGGAATTAGAGTAAGTGCGAACATGTACACAACATTGACATAGAACTGACACCAAATGAGACAGCAAGTTCCTCTCCCAATATAATGATCTTGCTGGGCTGTTGACTCATTGACTTAAATGGTAATAGAATTCACCTGTTTTATTAAAGGAGTTTCCCCCACCCTTTTTCTTTCAAGTACTTAGAGTAAATCAGCCTAGTGAAATGTACAAATATAACCAGTTTGCTGCGTGTATCTTTATGTTCCCCAAATAACTCTGTTAATAAGTACTAAGTATAAAGTAAATAGGAATACTGACGATGTGTGATATTTGATGGCAGCAGTGAATAATTTGCTAACATGAGTATGACTTCACTGAGTATCATAGTCTAATAAAAAAAATCTTTTGGCATTCTGAATGTTCAACAGCCTTATCACAAAACATAGCTACTCTTATGAATTAAATGGAATTACCTCAGGAGTGGCGGGAAGGTTTAGTATAAATTATATCAGACATGGTTTGTAGATCTAAGCATTTAAAGATTCCTCCCATCAGACCAGACACATTGGCTCATGCCTGTGATTCTGGCAGTCTGGAAGGCTGAATCCCTGAGCTTGGGAATTCAAGACCAGCCTGAGCAATAGTGAAATCCCATTTCTATGAAAAACAGAAAAAATAAGCTGGATGTGCGGCAAGTGCCCATAGTATCAGCTCCTCAGAAGGCTGAGGAAGGAGGATCTCTTGAGCCCAGGAGTTTGAAGTTGCTGAAAGTAGGCTAAAACCCTGGCCCTCTAGCTTTGGCCACAGAGTAAGACTATTTCTCCAGAAAAAAAAAAAAAAAAACAAAAGATTCCTCCCATCATCTATACACATTCATACCAGGACTCTCAGCTTGCAGTGGCAGTGAGGTATATCCATTGGTGGGATGCAGACAGGTCTGGGCAGAAGCCTACTTGGAAAGTGGGTAGAAGGGCTCCCAGGAGATGAGTCTGTGCAAACAAAGAAGCCATAGTGAGAAGCTGAACAGTATTTCTTTTTTGCATCCAAAATCCAGAATGGTAGGAAAAAACAGATTGTTCCTAAGTTTTCTGCAAACACATGTGGGAAAGCCTTATGTGAACTTAAGTGAGGATGCCTACCTCTGGAATATTCATAAGATAGGTTTCACTGCAAATTGTTGGATTGTTTGATGGTAGGAGTTGGAACTTGCTGGTAGTTCTGAGCAATACATGGTATGGGCACTGTGCTAATTTTTAAAATTGAAAAAATTTTGAATATATTTGACTTTCAGCAAAAGGATTGTAGACTTGGAGATATTTTTCCATGCACAGTTTCCAATCTGCTGCTGACTTATTTTAGGCTGTAAACTTTTAGTTTTGAACCTGCTTATTGCTTTATCTCTGACAAGACCTCTTCGTTTATGCTAAAATATAGGCTTAGTGATAAGACTAAATGGGGCTGTTTATCTTTCTCATGTCCCCTTTCTACATAAAATCCCAAAGTAGAAAAATTTCGATGAAAGAAGCATTTTGGTTGTTGAAAATTTTTTTTTTCAATAATTAAAATATTTGTTAAAGGAAAAATAAATAAAAGTATAGAAAATATATATAAAAATAGGCCAATTACAAAATGAATACTGAAATGATAAATATTAAGTATTTGTGCCATTAAATATTTTATGCCAATAACTATTTTAAATATTAATGCAGTACCTAATTTAAATAAAACAGTAAAATTTCAAGAATTAATGAAAAAAATCAAATAATTTATTTGGGAACTTCCAAATCACAGTGAGAAAATCAGGAACTCTTTCTTTGAAAATCTAGCTTGTGAACTAAAAAAAAAAAAAAGTAAGTTATCCAGATGGTGAAAGGAACAAGGCAGGCTAAGGAAATAGCATATACCCAAGTATATGAGAGGGTCAATTACTTACACATGTTTTGGTAAAATTAACAAAAGCCTATGAATATGTCCAAGAATTAGCTCATGTGTCTTTTCTTGAAGCGATTTTCCCCAAGTAATGTCATATTGTCAGAAAACATGAATGAGTTCCCCAATTGAATAGTACCAGGTATTACAACATGAGGTAAGGATAGAGACACAGGTAGGATCCAAATTAATCAACACTCTACAGATAAGGATTGTATTTAGGATGAGAAGCTACTGACGCAATCTAAGTGTATCAAATAATCTAACTCTAAGACGGTCATATCTGTAATTTAAAAGAGCAGTCAAGGAGTAGTAGGAACAAATGTAAGGAAAATACTAGTAGCAATACCATTGGGGAGGCTGTTGCTTAAATTTATGGTTATAATG
Source organism: Galagoides demidoff (assembly GCA_963574575.1). Lineage (NCBI taxonomy): Eukaryota > Metazoa > Chordata > Mammalia > Primates > Galagidae > Galagoides > Galagoides demidoff. Next base: position 5,773 of record CAUYQV010133118.1, on the reverse strand, counting down.
ATGAAAATACAGTTAAGGTTAAGTTCATAATGATTGATATTAGAAGTTCTATTCCATAAACGTTTGAAAAGTAGAATGAATAGACTCCATCATTGTAAATGTTAGAAGAATTGAAAAAGAAATCCACTTTTGACACATGGAAACCCACAAGATCATCACAGTATCTTAACTTTTAGCAAAGCATTTTAATGTGTGTGATAGCATGAAATTCCATTCTTAGATTTTCCTTGAAAAGTCTTTCAGAATTAATATTAATGTATTGATTTAGAGTGACACTCTAAATTTTCCTGAAGCACTATTTTAGTAAATAAATGTGAAGAAAGTGCCCTACATCTAGCCAGCCATTAATAATTATCATTAACAATTGAATATTCTTTCTGAATCCTGGTGGGATTTGACTTTAGCTCAATAAAATGGGGACTCTATATCCATAATTTACACCTAATTAGTGTTTAATCTTTTTTTAAATCCTGTGATTTAATTACAAATGTGTGGTTCAGTGAAATAAATATCTTTTTTTGGCATTGTTGTTCATTTAAAATCAACTTGTCTTCTTGAAAGATATGGATTACCAATACAGACTTATCCTTTTATAATTACTCTAAAGATCAGTGCAGCAAACAGAAGCCATTAGATCTGGACCAAGTACAATGACTAAAGATTTTCTGAAACTTGTTTTTGGAAATCTGCCCATTGAAAATCAAAGTTTATTCAAGTTACATAAATGTGTATTCCATTTCTACTGAGAAATATAAACTTATTGAAAAAAATTTGTTATGATATTTATGTTAAATATATTTTGAAACATTTTAATGATACTTATCTGTAGTTATTCGAAGTCATTATGTATTTGAGAAAATTAAATCTTCATCATTTAAATTTTTCCATTGTTTATTATTTTAAATCAAATTATAATGTCACAAGAGTTAGAATATGGATATGAATCAATCTAACATATTTGATAATTTCTTTTTCAACAATGAAGTATACTCAAAAATTATGTGAAATTAAACACATGTATATTACATACTTACCTGCAAATGAATGAGTGTGAAGACATTAAAAATTAACTATATTCCTATTATAATTGGCATAACTTCCTACAAAGTTCAATTCAAGTAATAGAGATTTCTAAAAGTAATGTGAATCAAATTAAATATTTAGTGTATAGACAGAGTATTGAATCTTTTTGAGTAAACTGAAGCTCAATCATAATTAAGCCAGGCATGGAAGCTGTAATCCTACCACCCTGGAAGGCTGACAGAGCAGCTTAGCTTGAGCTCAAGAGTTTGAGGCCAGACTGAACAAGAGTGAGACCCTGTCTCTACTAAAAATAGAAAAACTAGCAGGGTGTTATGGTGGGCACCTGTAGTCCCATCTACCTGGGAGGCTGAGGAAAGAGGATCACTTAAGCCCAAGAGTTTGAGGTTGGTGTGAGCTATGACATCATGGCACTCTACCCAGGGTGACAGAATCACATTCTATCTTAAATAAACAAACCAAAAACCAAAGTCACATTTAAGAAATAAAAATAATAAATGGGCAATAATCAAATATTCACTATCTGAGTAGTGCTCAACTAAGAACATGTACATACGGGCCCACATGTACACACACCTACACAGACATCAGGTATAACCTGCAAACACAAAAGTGAAACCTTTTCCCCAACGTGTAGCCTAAGATTCTGTGAGACATACTTATTGCAAAAAATGTATTTTGGTGTTTTAAGTATCTTTTAATATAGTGGAATTTTATAACAAACTATAGACACTCCTCCATGTTTCTTAGACAATGCAGGAAGAATCGTCAATTTGATTCATTCGTAGTTCTAGTACTCACTATTTTGCACTTTCATCAGGGCAAGGGGCATCTTAAAACTACATAAAATAAACAATGGTAAACGTGGAATCTTAGGATAATATGAAGAATTAAGTTCTAGTATATTAGTTCATTCGGCATCTTTCATAACTTTCTTTTTGGTATTTCATTCTTATCTAGACTTATTCTGATTCATTGAATTTTGAAGCTATGGTCTTTTTACCAACTAATGACATTCTCTTTCTTACTATGGCTAATTTAACTAATCTTTAAAATTCCTGCAGAGAAATAGGGACTTTCTTCTTCCAAACATGAAATTTTCTTTTTCCTTTTTTTTCTACTGTTATTAGTCTCTCTTTCTCTGTCCCACACACATGCTTACATTTTGTCCTTTTCCATTAAAAAACAATTTAACCATTTTCTTCTCTCCTGCATGTAGTTTTATATTAAAATGCTAATGAACCTTACAACATCTAAATTCTAGTTCCTGTAGGATTTGTAGCCCCCTGGTGTATGAACTTACAAATTATTAGTTTATGATTCCTAAGATTATGGCATTGAACTTTTCATATGCACATAGAGAAAAGAAATCAACTCACAGAACTTACTTGAGGATTAACTGAAAGTTTTTAATGATATTCATAAGTGATTGTGTTAAAATTTTCTTCTAGGGGAAAACTGAATTACTGCATTCATTTTCTGGTTATTTCTTGCACTCTCAAGCATGACAGTGTAAAATTGTTCAAATAGGATTGATTTTATATGTGATCCAGTTTTATTCCACTGGAGACATGCTGAATTTAAAATATTAGGTAGTAAAGATGGAAAGTCCTGAATTCATCCAGTTTGCTAGCACTGAGGCAAGAGACTTCTGGATAGAAGTAGAGAAAAGCCAATATTCATTTATTCTGGCACCCGTAGAAAAAGCTACAATGGGTTAATTAGGAGAAAATAAAAATAGGTGAGAGTCTTTCTCAATCTATATCCACATTAAATCAACCACAGACAGCTGAAAATTTAAATGAAGACCATTTGGTTATTGAATGTAAGCATGACTTTTTCTGAGATACGTCAAATATTTAATAGATTTTACTTTACTAATACAAGTGATTAGATTTCATTCTCTTTACAAGAAGAATAAGTACAGTTTAGTGGGCAGTTTATTTGAGGTCATCTAAGATGCTTATTCACTTTTCAAACATTGTCATTAAAGTTTATAAGGTTAATTCACTTTTTTTTTTTTTGGCAGTTTTTAGCCAGGGCTGAGTTTGAACCCACCACCTCCAGCATATGGGGCCGGTGCGCTACTCCTTTGAGCCACAGGTGCCACCTACAGTTAATTCACTTTTACAAAATCTCTTGACTACATGATGGCAAAACCACAATAACTTCTGTGCTGCTGTTTACAGAATTTGAAGTTTTCTTTTTGATATTTTAAATTAAAAGAAAATCTTTATTATGAAATAATTGTGAGCCAACCTGTTTTTGATGGCTTTACATATCATAAAGCATAACAATACTTCAGTTATTAGCACTACAACTTTCAACATGATTCTTGTATTAAATAAAAAAGGTTTGAGGTAAATGTTAAAAGAAAACAATTCAGTGGTTCTTTACTAAAAAATAATTGTGACTGAAAAACACTAACCTGGGTGACTTTTACAAAGTGGAAATTGTGAGTTTAATTCAGTAACTTAACAAAAATCCTGTAAACAATAATGAAGTCTAATTTATACAATGGGCAAAAATGAAGTCATTGGATTGAAAAGAATTTTAAAAATTAGGATCTTAGTGTTTAGCTATATTTACATATTGTAGTTAAACAGGAAGCTATGGATGGTTCTCAACAAATGACCCAGGATGGAGAATGAAGAAAATGATAAGTTTAAGCCTATTGATTTTCAGGTGCTGGGGGCAACCTGTAGGATCCATTAATTTATGGATTTTAATGTTTGAAAATAAAGTTAAAAAATCCTAGGAAATAAGAAATCAACAGAGAATGAGAAAGCAGAGAAGGAGGTTGCAATTAACCAGAGATCGTCAGGGACAAGGGAGGAACTTGATTGGAAAATTGGTGACAAGGAGATTAAGGGAAGAGGTATGAGAACAGACCTCACTGCATGGGAAAAAACATGAAGATGGGAATTCACACATTCCATGTGAATCTATCAACCCTGTGAATTCTCATGCAAATGTTTAGGAAAGGGGGACCTCAGCACAGGAAGACTTTAATAATCAGATGAGAAGAATGACCCATCTGTGCATATAGTCAGCCACTTTCCCTAAGCCCTCCCATCACTGCCTCGGTGTTCATAAACAAAGAGTGTGGTGGCAGGTGTGGAGGTTATGGATGACCTCAGGAACTTAGAATTTTAATCACCAAGACTGGACTTGCTATTGCTACTGCTGAGTGATTTTGTGCCAGAAGCCAATGAACACTGCACCCCCAATATGGCACCATCCTCTGGGTGAGACAGGAGGATACCTACTGACAGGTTGATTCCATTTGACTGCTCCCATGATAAAAAGGACAGTGGTTTATTTCTACTAAGATATACACTACTCTGAATCGAGATTCACCTTGCCAGCATGCAATGCTTCTGCTAAAATTATTACCCATGGACTTCTTGTCTGGTCCACCGTTATGTTATTTTACACAGCAAATAAGTTGTGTCAATGCACCCACACTCAGGGACTTTGCTGATCTTCAAGATGTTACATTCATTCTGAGAAGCATCAAAGGAAGGGTGAGATGACCTTCTGAAGACTCAGCTGTAGCATCAGCTACATGGTAATATCATATAGGGCTGGGGAAAGATTCTACCGAAGGCTATATATGTTCTGGTTCAGCTGCCAGTACCTGGTACTGTTCACCCTGTAACCAGGCTCCATGGGTAAAGAAATTGAGGGGTGGACACAGAATGTCACCACTCACTGTTAACTTTTGTAACTTACTGGGTACATTTTTGTTTTTTATTCCTGTGACATTACTGGAATAAAAAGCATATAAAGGTTTTTTGTTTGTTTGTTTGTTTTGCTTTTTCCCCAAAGGCAGGAATGTTTTCATAAGGAGACAATGATTCCATTGAATTGACTGCTGCCCAACCACTTTGAGTAGACTCCGAATAAGTAGGCTAAGATAGAAGTTACTATTCTCGCCAGAGTTATTGATCTTGATTACCAAGGGGAAATTGAACTTTCCCTCCACCATGAAAGTAAGAAAGGGTATGTCTGAAATGCAGAAGATCCCTTATAGGGTCTCTTCAAAGTTTCATGCCTGTAATTAAGGTCAAGAAGAGATGGAAATGACCCAATCCTGACAGGAGTACTGACGGTCCAGATCCTTCAGGAACAAAGGTTTGGGGTAATTGCACGGGGTAAGAAGCCTTAACCAAGTGAGGTACTTACTGAAGGCAAAGACAATGAAGAAGGTGCAGTGGGAAAAAGATAGTTATAACCACCAACTATGACCATATGACCAGTTACAGAAATGAAAACTACACTTTCTATGAATGGACCTCATTAATTTGTCATGTCTGTGTGTGTCAGTGCATGTGTGTGCAGATAGCAAATATCTTTGTTTTGTTCCCTCTCTTATTCTCTTCTCTCATGTGACATAATATGTATGAACTTGTATTTGAGCACTGTTAATTTTACATCTTAATATTTAAGTTTTTGAGTATCATATGTTCAGTTGTGTGCAGAAGAATTGTATCATGTTAGGTAGAATTATGGTATTGTCCTTATTTGGAGATTAAGTATGTTTTAAGGAGATTCATGTAGGTCTCAGATGGACTAGGACTAGAGTTATTATGGTTAACTTTATGTGTCAACTTACTGGGCCAGGAAATGCTCTGGTATTTGTTATCCTAATTTGTTTGATGTGTTGCTGGATCAATTTTCATTAGTGATATTGGTCCAAAATTTTCTTTTCTTGTTGGGTCTTTTCCTG
>CAUYQV010133117.1:0-14623 GCA_963574575.1 Galagoides demidoff | reverse complement strand
TCTCTACTGGCTCTTCTACTTGTCAAGATCAAGCATTTCCATATAGGGCTCAAGAGACTCGGGCTCTGGTCTTGCCACGGCTGCTAGGTAGCTGGGTGACTCTGTGCCACTGACTTCACCTCTCCGGGTCAGTGTTCTCATCATTAAAGTGGGAATGACAACCATGTCTTTTTTTTTTTTTTTTTTTGCAGTTTTTGGCCGGGGCTGGGTTTGAACCTGCCACCTCTGGCATATGGAGCCAACGCCCTACTCCCTTGGAGCCACAGGTGCCGCCAACCATGTCTTCTTGGTGTAAGAATCCGGAGAGAAGGCTCAGCACCTGTGGCTCAATCAGCTAAGGCACCAGCCACGTACACCTAAGATGGCGGGTTCGAATCCCCAGCCCGGGCCCACCAAACAACAATGATGGCTGCAACCAAAAAATGGCCGGGCGTTGTGGCGGGCACCTGTGGTCCCAGCTACTTGGGAGGCGGAGGCAGGAGACTCGCTTGAGCCCAGGAGTTGGAAGGTTGCTATGAGCTGTGATGCCATGGCACTCTACCCAGGGGGATAGCTTGAGGCTCCGTCTCAAAAAAAAAAAAAAAAGACCTTAAACTATGATCTTTATCATATCTGTAGTTCCTTTCAACTAATTCATGCTCTAAAATAGCAACTTATGTTTAAATTATTACTAGAGCAAGACTAAAGCAAAGTGCTTCACAACTACAACAAAACATTTCTATTCTCTATTATACCTGTTGATTGAAACCATGTTTTTCTTCTATCACAAAAGTATTATAAAGACTCCATGGTAAACCTGTCAATGCACTGAAAAGTGTAGCCAACAGCAGAAACACCAAGGACTGAGTAATCTGAGCACAAGAAGAAAAAAAAGCAGTTTTTATAATGCAATATAATTTATTCTTCAAATAAGCTCCTACTGAACAAATCAACAAGTATTTGCTGAGTACTTACTATATCCCAAGCAACATATATGATTCTAAGGGTAATACAAGGTCTGAAACATTGCCACTGCCCTTGGTAAAAGTTTAGTTGTAACAGAAGGGGTAAAAGAGGAATAAATGATTCTTTTTTATTGCATAGGTACTGTATAAATGTCACCTTAAGTCATACAAACAAAAGAGTTAAATGATTTCAGGAAAGAAACACATGATGGGCTTGGCGCCTGTGGCTCAATCGGCTAAGGCGCCAGCCACGTACACCTAAGGTGGCGGGTTCAAATCCCCAGCCGGGGCCCGCCAAACAACAATGATGGCTGCAACCAAAAAAATGGCCGGGCGTTGTGGCAGGCGCCTGTGGTCCCAGCTACTTGGGAGGCGGAGGCAGGAGACTGGCTTGAGCCCGGGAGTTGGAGGTTGCTATGAGCTGTGATGCCATGGCACTCTACCTAGGAGGATAGCTTGAGGCTCCGTCTCAAAAAAAAAAAAAGAAACACATGATGGCCGGGCGTGGGGGCTCATGCCTGTAATCTCAGCACTTGGAAGGCTGAGGTGGGTGGATTGCCTGAGCTCACAGGTGAGCTAAGATGACGTGTGGCACTCTACCAAGGGTGACCAAATGAGACTCCGTCTCAAAAAAAAAAAAAAGAAAGAAAGAAAAGAAAAGAAATACATGCTGGTGAATTCAAGGAAGGCTCACAGAACTGATGAGACTTGGTTTGCCACTCTGAAGAAAATAGCAATTAGCAGGACAGAAAAGAAGAGGAAAGGAGGAGGAATTTTATGCAATTTGTGAACATATGGAGAGAGAAAAGAATATTCTATAAGTGGAAGATGACAAAACGACAGGTCTGGTTGGAACTAGGCAAAGAAACTTCTAGGATACTCAAAAAAGCCAGACCAGGGCAGATGGGGTAGGTATGCTAAAGTTTTCATGAAAAACCAATGGAGAAAACGGCTCTCAAAAATTACTTTAATTGGGTGGCACCTGTGGCTCAGTGGGTAGGGCACTGGCCTCATATACCGAGGGTAGCAGGTTTGAACCCAGCCCCACCCAGCTAAAAGAGCAGTGGCAAATGGAACAAAAATAGCTGGGCGTTGTGGCGGGTGCCTATAGTCCCAGCTACTAGGGAGGCTGAGCCAAGAGAATCACTTAAGCCCAAGAGCTGGAGGTTACTGTGAGGTGTGACACCACAGCACTCTACTGAGGGCGACAAAATAAGACTCTTGTCTCAAAAAAAAAAAAAAAATTACTTTGATTGTCTTTAAATGGACCCTTAGCTGGTCAATGGCCAAGAATTGTCCAGTTTCTCTTTAAAAACATTTTCCTGGAACAGTGGAGGTCACAGTCTGATTAGTATGAAGGGAGCTATGCGGAAACAGAAAGGACAGTGAGGCAGTTTGCTTTCTTTCCCTGGCAATCCTGTCAGCATCTCTCCCCACCTAGTGTTAAACTGAATTATTTATTTATTTATTTTTTAAACAGTCTCATTATGTCACCCTTGGTAGAGTGCCGTGGCACCACAGCTCACAGCAACCTCAAACTTTCGAACTTAAGCAATTCTCTTGCCTCAGCCTCCCAAGTAGCTGGGACTACAGGTCCCTGCCACAACGCCCAGCTATTTTTTGGTTAGAGTTATCATTGTTGTTTGACAGTCCCGGGCTGGGTTTGAACCTGCCAGCTCTGATGTATGTGGCTGGTGGCTGGTGCCCTAGCCGCTGAGCTACAAAAGCCCCAAACTGAATTCTTTAAAGGTAAATGGGAGCATACTGTGCACCACCAAAGCATATTTGATTTGGTTGTATCAAAGAAAATAAAAATCCCCATTCCTATCCCCCAAGTTCCTTATGCAAAGGGAAAGTAAAGGCTAAGGCTTTAGCAATGTGAAGGGCTGGCCCCACAGATCATTCAGGAAATTCCTTGCTGGTGTCCCACAAGGAATAACATGCAAATTGTTACTTTAGGTCTACAGGCTATATCTAAAGTCTAAACTCTAAAGTCTGTTGCCATTCCACACTAATAATGAATTACAAATTTAATTTCACGGGTGTAGTACAGAGATAAGACGGAATTAGATGTTCTTCCACCTACCCAGCGGCACCTACATAATTCATTCTTCCTTCACTCCCTTTTTCTCTTCTAACATTCACCTTATGTAAAATACAAATTTTCCTGAGTCTCATAAACATGTACCCATTTTATCTCACTACCCACCTGCCCCTATCTGTTTTGCCCCCCTCTCTTTTTTCATTCTATATCCTTTACATACTGAAACTCCCAAATTCCTCTTTGGGAAAACGAACACATGTTTTGTCTGTGGTTCATGCCTTTCCTGGGAATATCCTCAACTTCATTTTAATAAACTTCCATTCACTGAGATTTTTGCATCAGTCACTTATTTGGGGTCAAAAGTAGTAAGGATGCAGCCAATATAAGTTTAAAACATAGGAGGAAGGGAGAAGGGAAGAGAAAGGAAGATTTGTCTGGCTATAACACACCAGGTAGTTTATTCCAGCACTTGTTTCCAAACTAGAACTGGGAACAATTTTCAAAAACAAACTCAAGGCTCGGTGCCTATGGCTCAAGCGGCTAAGGCACCAGCCACATACACCTGAGCTGGCGGGTTCAAATCCAGCCCTGGCCCGCCAAACAATGATGGCTGCAACAAAAAAATAGCCAGACGTTGTGGCAGGTGCCTGTAATCCCAGCTACTTGGGAGGGGGAGGCAGGAGACTCGCTTGAGCCCAGGAGTTGGAGGTTGCTGTGAGCTGTGATGTCATGGCACTCTACCCAGGGTGACAGCTTGAGGCTCTGTCTCAAAAACAAAAAAAAACAAACTCCAGGACTGGGTAGCTCACGCCTATAATCTCATCACTCTGGGAGGCTGAGGTAGGAAGACTGCCTGAGCTTGCAAGTTCAAAACCAGCCTGAGCAAGAGCAAGATCCCATCTCTAAAAATAGCTGGATGTTGTGGCAGGCACCTGTAGACCCAGCTACTACTTGGGAGGCTAAGACAAGAGAATCACTTGAGCCCAAGAGTTTGAGGTTGCCGTGAGCTACAATGCCAGAGCATTCTCCTGAGGGCGACGAAAGTGAGACTCTGTCTCAAAAAACAAAAAAACAAACTCTAGGACATTTCCCAAACTACTGAATTGTAATCTCACCTTCCGAAAGTACAACCATATTATATCAACTATTTGAATATGTACTTCTCTCACTTAACATTACAAACCTCTTTGTGAAATGATACATATAACAATCTACATTTTCTCTGTTAACGGCTCTATAACTTCAGTCCCCACCCCCCAGGCTGTGGACCAATACTGGTCTGATCTGTGGCCTGTTAGGAACCAGCTCAAAAGCAGGGCTTGCCTTTTCCATTCCATGTTAAGTTATATGAAATAGCACATTTTCTTCCCTGTTAGACTGGCAAACATGGAAGGAAATAACCTGCCAACTAAAAATACTCAGACTAGGCTCTTATGTGATTGAGAAATAAAATGTTGTGATAGTCAGTGAAATTCTGGGGTTTATTACAGTAACACAGCATGAGTAACAAAGGATTACGCAAATAGAGAACCCAGTCTAGTGACAGAAGAAACAAAAAATTAACTTTAGCATAAAGGTTGGTGAGTTGGAAACTAGCCTGGGCCAGCCAAAATCAACATTTTTGCTGAGCAAAAATGAAAGATTCTGACAAATGTATGCTAATGAATCACATACCTCATATTCTGATCCAAAGCCAGCATAACCACAGAAACGTCCAGAAAGTCTCCATAGATAAGGTATTCCTCCAAAGAGGAGAATAAGCTATAAAACAAAGTATACTTTAGTCACTTTAATTTTCATTTATTTATTTATTTTTGACACAGAGTGTCAAGCTGTCACCCTTGGTAGAGTGCAATGGTGTCACAGCTCACAGTAACCTCAAACTCTTGGACTTAAGCAATTCTCTTGACTCAGCCTCCCAAGTAACTGGGACTACAGGTGCCCACCACAATGCCCAGCTATTTTTTTATTGCAGCTGTCATTGTTGATTTTGGCTGGCCCAGGCTAGTTTCCAACTCACCAGCCTCGATGTATGTGGCTGGCGCCATACCCACTGAGCAACAGGCACCGCCACTTTGGTCACTTTTAAATAGTACTAGAAACTGTCATATGAGAAAATATGCTATAAAGAAAAAAGGAGGCCAAGTATGGTGGCTCATCCTGTAATCCTAGCACTCTGGGAGGCCAAGGTGGGTGGAGAGTTCAAGACCAGCCTGAGCAAGAGTGAGACCCTGTGTCTAAAAAACAGCTGGGCACTGTGGCGGGCACCTGTATTCCCAGGTACTCAGGAGGCTGAGGCAAGAGGATCACATGAACCCAAGAGTTTGAGATTGCTGTGAGCTATGATGCCACAGCACTCTACAGAGGGTGACAAATTAAACTGTCTCAAAACAAACAAAAAAGCTTAGAAAGGATGGGCGGCACCTGTGGTTCAAAAGAGTAGTGTGCCAGAACCATATGCCGGAAGTGGCGGGTTCAAACCCAGCCCTGGCCTGGCCAAAAAAAAATAAAAAAAGAAAGGTTAAACAACTTGTCCATTAGCTACTTAGGAGACTGAGGCAAAAGAATTCCTTAAGCCCAAAAGTTTGAGGTTGCTGTGAGCTGTGATGCCATACCACTCTTCCAAGGGTGACATAGTAAGACTCTATCTAAAAAAAGAAAAAACAAACAAAAAAAGGGAGGCGGCTGTGGCTCAGTAGGGCGACGACCTCATATTACTGAGGTGGTGGGTTCAAACCTGGCCCGGGACAAAATGCAACAAAAAATAGCCAGGCATTGTGGCGGGCACCTGTAGTCCCAGCTACTCAGGAGGCTGAGGCAAGAGAATCACCTAAGCCCAGGAGTTGAAGGTTGCTATGAGCTGTGACGCCACAGCACTCTACCCAGGGGGACAGCTTGAGGCTCTGCCTCAAAAAAAAAAAAAAGACGGAAAGTGGAGAGTCACATCCACTTATAAAACTGGGGGACAGAATGCTGTAAATCTGAGTCTGGAAAAGATGAGGAAGAAGTCAGGGTTTCTAGAGTAGGCCCCTCCTTCAGCACCATCACCCTTTGTCTAGGGCAGATAAAGTGAACACAGACATTGATCATATCACCAGGACATTAGGAACCAAGAAGCAGCTCAAATTTTTAAGAAATTCTACTTCCAAAAATAAATACTAGGTTTTTGGAATTCATTTTGTCAAGAGCATCAATTTATTTTATTTTCTCTATATAGGAGCTCATAAACACAATGATTAATCACATTCCTTGGTTAGAAGCACAAGATCTGGGCAGTGCCTGTGGCTCAGTGAGTAGGGCGCCGGCCCCATATACTGAGGGTGTTGGGTTCAAACCCGGCACCAGCCAAACTGCAACAACAACAACAACAACAACAACAACAACAACAAAAATAGCCAGGCATTGTGGTGAGGGCCTATAGTACCAGTTACTCGGGAGGCTGAGGCAACAGAATCGCCTCAGCCCAAGAGCTGGAGGTTGCTGTGAGCTGTGATGCCACAGTACTCTACCAAGAGTAACAAAGTAAGACTCTGTCTTTAAAAAAAAAGAAGCACAAGATCCCCATAACTTCCTTTTTTTTGAAACAAGAGTCTCATTCTATTGCTCAGGCTACAATGCTGCAATTATCAGCATAGCTCACATAGCAACCTCAAATTCATGAATTTAAGCAAGCCTCCTTCCTCTGCCTCCCAAGTAGCTGGGCATATAAGCACCCACCACATGCCCAGATAATTTTTCCTTTTTTATTTCTTTTTTTATTTTTTATTTCTTTTGAGACAGAGTCTCAAGCTGTCGCCCTGGGTAGAGCGCATGGTTGTCACAGCTCATAGCAACCTCAAACTCTTAGGCTTAAGTGATTCTCTTGCTTCAGCCTCCCAAGTAGCTGGGACTACAGGCAACTGCCACAACACCCAGCTATTTTTGGTTGTAGTTGTCATTGTTGTTTGGCAGGCCCAGGCCAGATTCGAACCCACCAGCTCTGGAATATGTGGCTGGTGCCCTAGCCCCTGAGCTATAGGTGCTGAGCCACTTTTTCTGCTTTTAGCAGAGATGAAGTCTCACTTTGCTCAGGCTGGTCTCGAACTCCTGATCTCAAGTGATCCCCCTACCTCAGCCTCCTACCTCATGTCAAGGCTTTCAACAAGATTTAATGATTCCGACGGAAATAATTTCAGAGCTTCGACTTATGCTATTTTACTAGAGTCTTGAAAAGCAGGCAGGGCAGGGAGTGTAGTCATTTTTATTTCATAGAAAAGACAACTGAATTAAAATAATTTGCCCGGCTCGGCGCCTGTGGCTCAATTGGCTAAGGCGCCAGCCACGTACACCTAAGGTGATGGGTTCGAATCCCCAGCCCGGGCCCGCCAAACAACAATGATGGCTGCAACCAAAAAATGGCCAGGTGTTGTGGCAGGCGCCTGTAGTCCCAGCTACTTGGGAGGTGGAGGCAGGAGACTTGCTTGAGCCCGGGAGTTGGAGGTTGCTATGAGCTGTGATGCCACAGCACTCTACCCAGGGGGATAGCTTGAGGCTCCATCTCAAAAAAAATAATAATAATAATAACTTGCCCAAAGAAACCCAATGACTAAGTAACAGCTATGTATTGAACACTATTCTAAGTGCTTCATTTACATTGCCTCACTACTTAGTCCTTGTCACAAACCATATGAGGTATGATTTGATATCTAACCATTTCTTGTTTTATTTTAATTTGTTTATTTTATTTTTAAATTTTTTTATTTTTGGCTGGGGCTGGGTTTAAACCCACCACCTTCAGCATATGGGGTTGGCACCCTACTCCCTTGAGCCACAGGTGCCACCCTATTTATTTTTTTTGAGAGCGTCTCATTTGTTGCTCTCAGTAGAGTGCCCTGCGTCACAGTTCACAGCAACCTCAAACTCTCAGGCTCAAGTGAATCTCTTTCCTCAGCCTCTCCAGTAGCTGGGACTATAGGTACCTGCCACAGCCCGGCTATTTTTAGAGACAGGGTCTAGCTCTTGCTCAGACTGGTTCTCAAACCTGTGAACTCAGCAATCCACCTGACTCAGCTTCCCAGAGTGCTAGACACATCTCATTTTAAAGATGAAAAAATTAAGACTCACGTACAAATACCCAGAAATTGGTAAAAGCAACAATTTAAACTTTTCTACTCTGTTCCACCCTACTCCCCAGATAAGACATTCCATTTCTTTTTTTGTTTGTTTGTTTTCTGCAGTTACTTTTTATTTTTATTTTTTTGGCTGGGGCTGGGTTTGAACCCACCACCTCTGGTATATGGGGCTGGCACCCTATTCCTTTGAGCCACAGGCACCGCCCCACACATTTCATTTCTTGAGTGGACTCTATTGACATCTATGACATATCGAGAAAGTCTGTCTCAGAGAGGCTGGACATTTTCTGTCTGGGTGTTTTCTCATATTTGTGTGAACAGTGGCATCCATAGTTGGCCACACATGAAGTCTCTGTTTAGGTTCCCTCAAGTAGAAAGTAATAAGGCAAAAAAGTCCAAGTTAATCTTCTCACTCTGTTGACCAAAACACACAAACCTATTAAATTTAATCAACATGGCTCGGTGCCTGTGGCTCAAGCAGCTAAGGTGCCAGCCACACACACCTGAGCTGGTGGGTTCAAATCCAGCCCGGGGGCTTGGTGCCTGTGGCTCAATTGGCTAAGGCGCCAGCCACGTACACCTAAGGTGGCGGGTTCAAATCCCCAGCCCGGGCCCACCAAACAACAATGATGGCTGCAACCAAAAAATGGCCAGGCGTTGTGGCGGGTGCCTGTGGTCCCAGCTACTTGGGAGGCGGAGGTAGGAGACTCGCTTGAGCCCAGGAGTTGGAGGTTGCTATGAGCTGTGATGCCATGGCACTCTACTCAGGGGGATAGCTTGAGGCTCCGTTTCAAAAAAAAAAAGGATGTGTTTATTTCTAGACCTCTGAAAATTAAATGCTTCACTGTAAAGTCTTTGAATAAAACAATTATCTAAATGAAACAGGCGTTAGTTCGTGTCATAATTGATAATTGAAATGGAAATGCAAAAGTTTTATATTTCATAATATAGGTTGAACATACCCAAGTCTCAAATTCAAAGTGCTCCAAAATCTGAAACTTCTATTTTTTTTTTTTTTTTTTTTTAGAGTCAGAATCTCACTTTGTCACCCTTGGTAGTGTGCCTTGACATCACAGCTCACAGCAACCTCCAGCTCTTGGGCTTAGGCAATTCTCCTGCCTCAGCCTCCCGAGTAGCTGGGACTACAGGCGCCCACCACAATGCTTGGCTATATTTTTGTTGCCGTTTGGCCAGGGCCAGGTTCGACCCTGCCACCCTTGGTATATGGGGCCGGTGCCCTACTCACTGAGCCACAGGCACCGCCCACAATCTGAAACTCCACAATCATGAGTGTCCACGTGATGCTTAAAGGAAATTCTGGGAGCATTTCAGATTTTGGATTTTCGGATTTGGGATGCTCAAAATAAAGTGTAATGCAAAATATCCCCAAAATCTAAACAAAACAAAACAAAAATACTGCTTGTCCCAGGCATTTAGGATCGTAAATAGGAGTATCATAGGATACTCAACCAGCAGTAGGATGATAGCCGGAGAAGGATAATGAACAAAGTTGAGTGCCTTAAGGATAGGCCATATTGCAGAAAGAAACGGTATGGACTATAAAAGTTATTGGTAAAAATTAGATATTTAATTTACGTGTTAGTGCCTAAAAACACTTTATAGGGTTTTTTGGTTTGTTTGTTTGTTTACAGTTTTTTTTGGCTGGGGCTGAGTTCAAACCTGCCACCTCTGGTATATGGGCTAGCGCCCTACTCCTTTGAGCCACAGGTGCCAGCCACTGTCATTTTATTTTTACACTTAAATTAATGTAGCCATTAGATTCTTTATCCAAGCAATAGATTTTCAGTCCCTTACCTACCCCTACCCCATGTTTCAACCTTCATTTTTGTTACTAAGGTTATTATTAGACCTAATGGAAATAGAAGGTGACCTTCATGTAATTATATCCATTACATTTTATAAAGTGTATTGGCTAAAAGAGAAGGAGTAGAGTTGTTAAATGTTGAATTAAATTTTGCAGTAAACTCTGAGCGAGATTCCAATTAATCTAATTGAAGTAAATAAGTTACTAGAAATAAATACATTAAATACCACATTACTGGACTGGTGAAAGTTTGATTATAGACTGCTACAAAGAACATAATAAATATAGAAGGAGGCTTGGCCCCTGTGGCTCAAGTGGCTAAGGTGCCTGCCACATACAACTAAGGTGCCGGGTTCGAATCCAGCCCGGCCCACCAAACAACAATGACGGCTGCAACCAAAAAATAGCCAGGTGTTGTGGCGGGCGCCTGTGGTCCCAGCTATTTGGGAGGCTGAGGCAGGAGACTCACTTGAGCTCAGGAGTTGGAGGTTGCTGTGAGCTGTGATGCCACAGCACTCTACCCAGGGTGACAGCTTGAGGCTTTGTCTCAAAAAAAATAATAATAAAATAAAATAAATATGGAAGGAAAAAACCTGTTTAAAAATATAACAGGAGAAAGAGATCTTGAATGAGTAAACCCTTCATTCTTAGCCTGCTCCTCTCTCTGGATGCATACAGATACATATGTATCTGTGTAATTTATTTGAAAATTCAGGTAGGTTTGTGATGGCATAGGTTATTGGGATGAAGATGGTCGAACAATATACACTTTCTGCCAGAACGGAAGCACAATTAGAAGGTAGTAAGGACTTCAGCTACAGTCAGGGTCTTCTCCCTTCTGTCCCTACGAACACGGTAAAGATCAGCTAGAAGCAGCTGAGGAAAACTGACCATTTAAGGACTTCCCCCCCATAATACAGTGTGAATTCCATGAATAAGGATTAGGAATGGCATTGCAGAGAACATGTCTTAGATCAATAGAGTATGTTTAGTAAAGATTGTCCTCTGAGATGTAGAAATAGCTTTGATGTTATATAACCATCTTTTCCTGGTATTTTGGAAATGCAGTTTTACTTTAATCTCTCATTTCAGAGATTAAACCATAAATCCTTTCCAATTTGCATTTTCAGTGTAAAAGGTAGAAGCCAGAACACTAAAAATTTCCTTAAAATTAGAAATTATACTCCGTTGTGGGAATTGTGAGAATTATTGCTAGAATTTGTCAGAGAATTTTTAGGAAGCTGATGTAATTTATAGAAGCAGGGTGCATGAAAGGAAAAGATAGCAAATACTTAGATAGCCTGTCTGAGGTGGTTACATATAGTTGAGTTTAACTTTAACCCTCGAACTTAATGAGTTTTTCCATTTTCTGATTGCATTTTAATTAAGTACATAATTAGGATATTCATGTTGAACTTAACATTTTCAAAGCTCTGCCACATTGAGTTCTAGTTCTTTTTTTTTTTAGAGACAGAGTCTTACTTTGTCGCCCTAGGTAGAGTGCCTTGCTCACAGCAACCTCCAACTCCTGGGCTTAGGCGATGCTTTTGCCTCAGCTTCTCCAGTAGCTGGGACCACAATGCCCACTAGTTGCCTGCCACAACGCCCCACTATTTTTTGTTGCAGTTTGGCTGGGGCCAGGTTTGAACCTGCCACCCTCAGTATATGGGGCCAGCCCCCTACTCACAGAGCCACTGGCGCCGGCCAATTGGGTTCTAATTCTAATAACGGCCCTATAGAATTAGGAACTGCAGATGAGGAAGTGAGTGATCTTGGAAAAATTAGGTGACTTACCCTATGAATAGCTAGTAAGCAGCAGGTTCAAAATTAGAATCTGAACTTTTGAAATTTCATATTCTCTTATTCTTTCATTTTGATGTCACATTCTTAAGGTTTGACACAAAACCATCTACCATGACTTAAACAATTCCTATATTTTAAACTAACCAACACAAACTATTCACTTAAAGGATGAAAATACACCTATTAGAAAACCTTGTCTTGTTAGTAAAGGTGGAGGGAAAAAGAGTAAACTTTATCTTGTATAACCAAGTTTTCTATAACCTGTAAGAACCGCAAAACTAGAGGCTAGGCACAGTGGCTCATATTCCTAAATCTAGCACTTTGGGAGGCTGAGGCAGGTAGGTGTGAATAGCTTGAGCTCAGGAGTTCCAGCCTGAGCAAGAGTCCCAGTCTCTACTAAAAACAGAAAAACTAGCCTGGTGTTGTGGCTGGTGCCTATAGTCCCAGCTACTGGGAAGGCTGAGACAAGAGGATTCTTCAAGGCCAAGAATTTGAGGTTGTTGTGAACCAGGATGCCATGGCACTCTGCCTAGGACCACAGAGTGAGACTGTCTCAAAAAAAAGAACCAGGAAACTAGACTCGATTTGAAAGATAATCACTATATTTCATTTGTTTTATTAGAAACAAAAATTATTTCTGGGTAAGAGTCCAGGTTAATGATGGGGATATTATCCCAAGCATAGCTCTTTTAATTTCCAAACATAAAAAAGATTGCTAGGGATAACACATAAGAAATTTGGTTCAGGGTAGCGCCTCTGGCTCAGTGGGTAGGGCGCTAGCCCCATATACTGAGGGTGGCGGGTTCAAACCCGGCCCCAGCCAAACTGCAACAAAACATAACTGGGCGTTGTGGCAGGTGCTTGTGGAGGCTGAGGCAAGAGAATTGCCTAAGGCCCAGGATTTGGAGGTTGCTATGAGCTGTGTGCCGCCACGGCAGTCTACCAAGGGCAATAAAGTAAGACTCTGTATATACAAAAAAAAAAATAAAAAGAAGAAATTGGGTTCAATTTGCAATTATTTCGAATAGCATCCTCAATGTACAAGACACTGTGTTGTATATTATAGAAGAAGTCTCTGACGCCAAGAAATTTACAATTATTATTAGGAGAGATGGGTCCACAGATAACACTTGGACAGATTATAAAGAGGTGCTATGTATAGTGAAAGGGGAAGGAGACTCAGAGAATAGAGTTAAGGATGCAGAGGAGTAATGAAGTGAAAAATGAGAAAAGATCAGTTTAGAAAAGACATGAATTAAAGGTAGAAGAGTGATATAAGCAATGTTTATAGAGGAGAACCCTGCAAGGAGAATGCCAGGGAATGAAGGGAAGATGAACCTGAACCCCATTTCCTTTCATGCACAGTATAGATAATCACAGGCTGTCTTTGGTTCCACATAGATTACCATTTGTTCATCTTCCTTTTTCTTTCATCTCATTACATAACCTCTGGTGATCCATGCACATTAACCCAAGTTGTTTATCAAAAGGAAGTTTTCGTGTATTTCAAATACATTCATTTAATGAAGAAAAACCAATACTTGGAAATTTGGTTTAGTGTCTGGATTTCTAGTTTTTAAAAACTGGGTTTTTTCTTCCTCTAAACTGTCCTATTCTGCAGTTTTATCTGGCCCTCCGTGTGTACAAATGTGTGGCAGCGCACATTGGCCTCTTTGCCTGTTCTTTTCAGTTCTCATATTTCTTATAATAGGGCTGAGGTGCTGAAGGTTAATTAGTGATAGGAGAATTGTGTCACCACATTCCAGATAGATTAAAATGTCTGCAGTGGAATTTTAGTCCCATATAGCTCTTTACATCACATCTTATTACGTGGTGACTGTAAATTGTGGCTTTATTCTTGCCCATGACCTGTCTTAATATTTTTGAAGGTGAAAGTTAAGTTTTTGTTGCTTTTATTGTTTGTTCACTCGGGCATGAAGACTACTTTTGGGCACTGGTTTAGCAAGCTTTGACTTAAAATTAGCTGCCTTAAAATATTGAATAATTTTTATTTTCTCTTTTTTCCTAAACTATTTTTGGTCAGTGGTGAATATTTTGTACTCTGAAGAACTATTTTAAGAACTTAAGAACTACCTAAGACAAGGTAACCACTCCATTTACTTTCAAACACATAATCTAGAGACACTAGGAAGTGAGTTTTAATTTCATGTACTCAAAGTACTTGGAAATGTGGGGATATTGTTTCCTTAAAAGCATTTTATAAATAGCATATGATGTAATCCATAGCATGGTTTTAGAATCTTCCTATGTGGAACACAGATTACTTAGAGCCACTACAGGAAATGGGACTGTATGAAACTCTGTCAATGTTGAGTTTCTGTTATTTGTACAAGGGTGGAGTCAGCTCACTGTTTACAAAAGCACCTAGTCATCACATAAGTAAGAATACTACAAGTGGAGCTGAAATTATGGTAAAGGTTAAGGTGCAATAACAAGAAAATGAAGGCAGTGCCAGAAAAGTTGTAGCAGAGTAAAATAAAGCCTCTTAATTCTAGAAAGTACTTGTCAGTTTTTTTATGTCAGTCCCAGTGGAAGACCCAAAGAGGGTAGAGGAGAAATTTTACCTCCCTTACACAAATCTTCCAAGTGTTGGTATGCTTACTAATGGAACGTAAAAGTTAATATTGCTATCACAACAAAGTCATCAAAAAAGTCTTAAGGGTTTTTTTTCATTTTTAACTGTGAGTTGTGGAGGTGAGGAAGACAGTGATTACTAGTATAATTTGATGCCACTTTTATTATTCATGTAAGGTTCCAGCACTTTTGATACCCTTTATAAAGAGTGAGACTCAGGTGACTTTCAAAGATTCTATGATAGGCTCTGCACCTGTGGCTCAAGTGGTTAAGGCGCCAGCCACATACACCTAAGGTGGCG
>CAUYQV010133115.1:0-16013 GCA_963574575.1 Galagoides demidoff | reverse complement strand
GTTTGCTGTCAAAACAACATTCCTTCACACTGTGCATCTTTCTTGCCTATTTCTGAAATCTGAGAGGAGGGCCTAGAAAGAATTAATGCTTCCTTCTAGACTGGTGATAGCTTCTGTGCTTCATCATTAGTAGAGTTTTGAAATGTACAGTTTCCCTTGCCAGCACATCAATGGTACTAAATTCAAGTTCCAACCAGGCATTTCCATGTTTGAAAAGAGCCACGGGGAATCCTCATATGCAAAGACAAAGCCTGCTTCTTGCTGGTCTGTAGCGTAAATCCAGACAGGCTATAATTTTGAATTTATTACTGCTAAAGTGAGAAAGAACACAACCAAGGAATAAATTTATAATTCATGTACCTGTAATGGCAGAAAATTATTACTCACAGATAAAATTATTACTCAGATCTGTGGAGGTTTAAAAAGAAGACACAGTCCCCAAGAGAAGAACCATCGATGGTTATTTTGCTAAATTTTTTCCTAATTGTGTTTTGAAGAGGAAACAGTTTATGTTGTTATGATTTTGAGAAGAAAGTGTAGCAGTTCTACAGTGAAATTTGAAAAAATACTCTAATAATGAACAGAGTATTGTTTGTTCATTTCATTCAGTGAGGCGGGCTTAAATTGGAGACCAGCTTGCATCCATAGAGTTCTTGAAAATCACAGTATCCACATGGGTTAAGATTCTAAAAGCCAAACTAGTCTTTGTGTTTTCTATCTTACCTTGAGTTTCTGGAGATTATAAACATGATAAAATAAGGGACATTAAATGGGAATTTATTTTCTAACTATGATTGCTATCTCTAATATACCTTATTACTGTACACCATGATATATACCATACATTAAATAATTCCCATTCAGTTATTCGATTGCAGATTCCACAGTGAATGGTAGAATTATATATTAATAGTAAAGTGACATTTGAGAAGCTCTTATAAAGCATAATGTAAGCTGTTAATGTTAAATATAACAAGGATTCATATACTTTAGTGAACAACGGATGTCTGATACAGTAGAATGCACATATTACTGAGTTTCATGGGCCGAGATGATTAGATCAAGGTTAACACAAATGACTCTAAGGAATGAAGTGAGGATGATGTAAATGATACAACAAATGGAACCAAATTATTGGACTTTTCTGGAGACACACGACATGTTAAGTATTGTCAGGAATATTGCAAAGCTATAAATAAACCTAGGGGATAATCACTCTTAGAAGATTTAGATGTTATGGTGTATTCATCTTGTCAACTAGTCCTACATATAACCTATTCATCCTGAGAACTTTATTCTGGAGTATCAGATTGAATAGGAAATACCCTGAACTTAAACTCATGGGCCTGTATTTCTAAAAGACTTGCTGTGGAAATCTGACATCATGGAATGAAGAACCATCATGGTTTGATATAGAACTTTAGAGAGTTCAAATATTTTTCTTTTTGGCCACATAATATGCTTCATGGGCCTCTGCAAGTTATTTAACATCTCTGGTACTCTGAATTTTCTTCTGTAAACTGGTGTTAACAGCAGTAATCTGTGTGATTTTAGAGGCCAAATTAAATAATGCTTCTAGGGTACTACTCAATAAACACATTCTCCTTTCCTCTTTTTAGTGATAGATTGTAGTAGACTAGGAAAGTTAAGTATCTTCATAATTAATTGCAAAGTCAGTTTGTGTGTCTCCACTAGAAGGGGTAGGTAATTAAAGGAGCCTATTTTTAGTGCTCGAGAAAAAAAGAAAGAGAGAGACTACCCAGTAAGCAGAAATTACATGGCATCGCTCAAGATCAATTTCCAACATGAAAGATAGCTACATTGCCTGTCATCCTGTATTAGTGTACTGCAACAGAAAACTAGACTGGAAAATTAGCAAGGTTGAAGGTGAAGAATAAGATGCACCACGGCTAAATGCACAGAGGCCCTGAGACACTACCTATCAGGGAATATTCTACTCTCTGGAAATCTATACCTTGAAATGTCTCTTTTTCTGATGGAAAACATTGACAATCGTAAGGAGGGGAAGGCATCAGAGAAAAGAGAGAATGAATACATTGGAGTTTACTCAAAGAAAGCTGAACTTCACCAGGAAAGGATCTCGTATTATTTTCTGAACTATTTATTTCTGTTGTTAAACTGAACAAATCAGAAAAAATGCACATATATTAGTGCATACATACATATTCACACAGCCCTGCTGGGGAATCATTAACCTCTTTTATGATGTACTAAAAACCTATATAAAGATCTGCAAACTGTCTCTTTCTTTTGTCATTAATGTATGATGTGACTGAAAGTGTGGAACCTGAATCTTCAGAACTTTCACGCTGTTGAGTTTAGCAGTTCAAGCCAGCAGAGGGCTCCCTGCTGTAACATGATTTTATACCTGCAAAGTCCAGCAATTGCCGCTGAATGGCAAAGGTAGAGTTTAATATTTGTTATGAGTTTAAGTGTTGGCTCTTGCTCTGTGCTACCTTCACAAAAAGATAAGTGAAGCAAAGCCAAACCCACTTATGATGCTTCAGATACGATTCGTTAATTTTTCTATTATGCAAAATTGAATCTTGCCCAGCTATTTCCCACTGAAAAATAAATTTGCTTCAATTCTGTGTCATGAGTGTATTCCAACACCTGGAAGCTGATTATCCTAATAGTTCCATATTTTTCTCTATTCAATGCTTAAATAACATACTTATTAAATGAAGTTAACTAACAGATCTGTCTCTTGAACCCAATGGTGAATATAGGCAAGGCTCATTGAAGAACATAAATATTTTCATGCTAATAATTTTTATTATTTAAATTGTAACTTGAAATCTAAGAAATGCTGGAAGTAGAAAAGTAAAAAACATTTTTTTTCAACTCTTTCCAGTTCTCCTTCTTTGGACTTTTCCTGCTTATCAGTGTTAGTTCCCTCCTAATGAAATAACAGGCAGATGTTTTACAATCCCAACATAAAAAAGTACACTTAACTCCTTGAGCAATATTATTTACAGAGTTTTATTAACATCATTGTGACAATTTTAAATAACACAGAATTATCTCATGCTCCCCAGTCTGCCAAAATAAATTGACCAAATATATTAGACCTACGTATCACAAACCTATTGAACAAACTAGGTCTGACAAATTCCATTTATTTTCATTTCATTTCATTTCAGTAATGTCTTTTTCTGTAATGAAATTCCTTAGCTTCTGTGGTGTGCAAAGGTACAAGTGGTGGTAAGCAGACAACCAGTGTAACACATTTTTATTGCTACAAATATTTATCTAGGCATAATTTTCTGGAACATCCAAAGAAACGTTGCCAAATCAATGCAAAGGCAATAGTCATTCTTATTTTACCGTTGTTTTTTTTAAGTTTTATTCTTCAATTTTCTTATTATCTTAGGTGCTACATGAACATAAAACATTTTTATATTTTGGATTCTTTGTTTTTCAACTATAGCAATTAAGGAAAGTGATTGCAACTGACTTTAATCATAATAAGAAATAACAAATGTTAAAAGCAAACAAGAGTAAAGAAATATATTGACTTTTCATTAACAAATCATTCACCTAAACACTATGTATGATCGTTTTATTTCCTTACCCACCAATAATATATTGTGCAAAAAATAATTAAAACAAGAGAATTATATACACACTTAGTCTATTTCCAAGGACCTGAAGTAAGTTGTTTCATGCTTCTGACTCCCCAGAAAGCAATGCACGTGGAAAAGAATATCTGAAGAAACAAAACATAAAGACAAAATACAAAAGTGAATTCATCTTTTTGTTCAAGTGCACTAAAAATATCTTCCTAAGGAAAATGAATATAAACATTTCAGGCAGTTACATTATGTAAATTTGATCTACAAGTTTGTCATGGATAGAATTTAGACAATTTAACTTAAAACACGTAATATGAACAGACGAGTGAGAAGAAAAAATTGTGCTTCTGTGGCTTTTTTCTGATATTCATAAATCCAGATAATTTCAGGGATGGGGCTATGTAAATTTGATATTCAGTGAAGTGGAGCTTTCTTCTGACATTTGGGGATACCACATGCTGTATGCACTATGGTCAGTGGTCTCATTGCTTATATAGTTTAAGAAGCCTTTGGAAGAGTAGAATTAATAACATTATTAAAAAATCATTCCGGGGAATATGATCTAGCCTAATATGAATTTCACCCCATACGAATGAAATTCTATACACAGCTGTTGATTTACCTTTTCAGTCTTTTGATCTTATCAGGTGTAAAAATGTAACTGCAAAATTCTCTTTAAGGTTGAAGAGAACCTTAACTAAATCATATTAAGCAGCTTCAAGAGTGCTTTGGGTTTGCTCCATCCAGGCACCAGTCAATGATCTTTGCACCAGCAGTGTTTCCCTAAGTAGGTCCTTTTCTTATTCTTACCTACACACTAATAATTAAGCTAGAGCATTGTATTTTCCGAGCTCCATTAGGTGGATGATCATAAGACTGATGATGAAGAGAACAATGCCCATTTAGCCTGAGTTATTGGAGTAGATGTGTAAGAATTTCTATGTTTTTCTTATTGTGTGTAACAATTTCTCTCTATATTTTTCATATTGTCCAAACTTCCTCTCCAAACTACTAATATTAAGATATGACCAGTTGTCTCTCCCCAGGAGGAAGATTACTATTCCTGGACGATTCATTAAAATATACAAAGAAACACATTTAAGTAATAACATGAAGGCATGAGAATATTCTGGGTGGGAGACTCTGGTGAAGCCAAATGCATGAACAGAAGCCAGCTATTAATCCACAGAAAATGCCCTGAATCCTGTTGATTTAGCTATTAAAACCTGAATAAGGAAAAAACCTCAACAACCACCAGAATAAGAAACCCTTCCAAATATTGATGTTTAGACCTATGAATGGACTGTCCAGTTTCATGTGACCCTCCCCCCCCCCGGATGTTTCTAAAGAATTATTATCCTTCATATTAACTAGTCGGATAGTTTTCTTCAAATTCACTCATTCCTTTCAGCCTATAACACCTACAATATGAAAAATAATACTAAAAATAAAATCAGCAGTTATATTGAAGCAGAAGTCAAGAATAATATTAACATTTTGGAATTGCCTCAGAAGTCAAATGCAATATATTTAAAAGCTGGTTTTGATTTTGTTTCTTTTGACTGTAATTCAAGAAAAATGACCTCATGGGATTTCTCCTGGTGGTACCAGGTAAAATAATACCATGATGGGGGTGGCGGGGGGTGGGGGGTAACTGTGAAAGCTCCTAGGCTTGTGCCATGAATTGCATTTGTCTGTGAAGACAGGTTAATGCTGACAGAGGGGTAGCTAAGAAGACCAATGGACTGAGATGACAAAACCATAGTATCATAGTAAATAGATTTACTTAGATCCAGAATATTTAGCAAGCAATTTACAGGGACTCCTTGTATTGTGCAAGGTACCAAGATCTGAAATGTATTTGGCCATAGAAGTTTTTATTGTTTTTAAATCTGGTCTCTAGGAAATGTCTTTGGCCTTAGAAGTTTTTATTGGTTTTAAATGTGGTCTCTACAGTCACATGGATTATTTCCCGGGGGAGAGGGGGGAAGAAGGCTGAAAATTAATTCAGTGAAACCACAAAATTTACATGTAAATTTTTCTCAGTAGGTCAAAATTCCCTGTTTTCCTATTCCCCACTCCCCTAAACTATCTATACTTTCATCCTGATTCCCAGTAATATCATAATTTTGACCTAAAAAGAGAGTGGAAAGATTATAATTCCAATTTATGCCTCTGTTGTTAATATACCACTTTATAACTAAATCCGGAAAGATATGAAACTCCTTCAAGTCCTCTTTCCTCTTTCCTTTCTAGCACACTCCCCTAACTCAATCACTAGGGTTTTCCTCTTTCCAACTCTCTAAAAATCTTTTCAATTCCTGCAAAAAGTACAATGTTGTGGTTTGGCGCTTTTTGTTTCTTTGTTTCAGGCTCCTGTGTATCCTACGATCCTTCCCCACAGATGCACAACGGATGGAGCACAGCCGTCAGAAGCCAATTACAATAACGGGCGAGGGAGACCTTTGGTTAGGCCAGGCACGGGCCTAGGTGCCTTTACTGGGTTATATATGATGTTTACTTCTTCTGACAAACCTTGGAGTGTTGGTATTCAGTATGGTGATGAGACAATGGGAACTTAGAATGTATAAGGTTTTCCAAGGACTCACAAAACTGCTCAATATCAGAGGTAGGATGAGGCTTGACCTTTATTTAGTGTCCCCTGAAAATCTGACTGCACAACATGGGAAGTCAGTTCAAAGACTATGAACATCCACAGTGAATTCATTTCCTTTTTTATAGTCATCGCCTGGATTTGCCTGGTTATTTTTTTGAGTCAGTAACTGCTAGGTTTCTGAGACCTTTTCACAATCAATATTTTAAACATAAAGGTTGAAGTTTTATATATAATGAAATCCAGATTGGCAAAGGATCGCAGGAATTAAATAAAATAAATATGTTCTTCTAAAAATATGTATGACCCTGAAATATTTGCCGATACGTTAGAAACTATTTCACAGAAGAAAACAGATTTGCTTTTATATTTCTAAGTATATGTGTTTATATGTTATTTCTAATAGATTTAAATAGACATTACACCTATAATTTTAAGTTAGCAAATTATGTAACATAGAGTCATTGTAACCACTTGAATATTGTTGTCATGCCATTTAAAATGTTTCCTTGTTCAACTGTTCCGCTGGCTTTTTCATTAAGGGCTTTATTTCAGGCTCCCACTGATTAGATTAAGTGCATCTGTTTAGACAATAGCTCATTAACATACATTTCAATCTTGTTTAATGAAGACAGGAAAATTCCTTCTTAGGCTCCTGAAAGAATATATGGAAACCCCTTTTTAAAATAATCTATAAATAAGATGTTTCCAGCTACATGCAAACTCAATGTACATTTGTTTTATCCTAGGTCTCAGCAAGTCCCATGATTTTAACAGCTGTATTCAAAATATGAAACAGAGGAAGTGCATTCTTAGTGTCAAGCCCTCCATACGCTAACACATCATTAGTGGGCCTTGTCTTCAGGCTATTTCCTTGACTTCCCAGGAACCTCAACTCTGATGCATGAACTTTGGCCTGTACAGATGCTCTCCATGTTTCCTCCATGCCTTTCCAAAAAGTTCACCAATTGGCAGGTGGCTAATCTGAGTCATTAATCCATATTAAAGTGCCAATGGGAACTAAGGTATTATTCTGCTGCTACTCTCAAATATGTCTCTGTTTTTTTGTTTGTTTGTTTGTTTGTTTTGCTTTGTTTTGTAAGATGGGGGGGTGGTCTTACTATCTTGCTCAAGCTGGACTCAAACTCTTAGTCTCATGAAATCCTCCTGCTTTGGCTTCCCAAGTAGTTGGGACTAATTGGCATGTGCCACTCCATTCAGCTTTATTTCTGCACTTTAAGAAGTCTTTTTGAGAATATCTCTAATAATGAGTAAACTAAGCATCAAATATAAAGGAGAGAGCATAGTATCAGAAGAGGTGTTTGTGTGCATGTGGCATATCCTCAAATTGCAAAGCTTTAAGTTACAAACAAACCCAGTGTATTGGTCTTACATCTAGAGACATATCTATCTCTGCAGGCTTTAACCCACCCATTGTCTTTATTAATAAATGACCTGATGTACAAAGAAAAGCAAATATCCTCTTGACCAGTGGAAGGTTTCCAATTACAACCAGCTAGCAACATTCTTAAATCACTTAAACTTTAGGTATAACTGAAAAGTAAAATTCAAATTTTAACATACTTGAATAATTAATCCCAAGAGAAATAAATCTCTGAATGGCTAAAATTCATTTTGATTCTCTAGCATTGATTGATTGTCACAAAGATTTTATAGAAAATGGTCCTTGAAATACACATATTTCATTTAATATTATACCTATCAGCAGCAGCAGAGTAATTACGCATTTGTAGATCCCTGAATCACTAGTAAGTTGAATCAACATATGAAACAAGCTAAGTCCCTCTGTGGAGAAATCATCTCACTTACTCTACCCTGCCAAGGAAGGAATTTGAGTTATTTTAAATATAATAAATATGTTTAGTATTTTTGTGATGATTTCAGATTTAATAACTTTATAAAATATTGAAAAATTATTACCATTTAGTCATTGTGTATGTTTTTGGCCAAATTGAAGTTTCTATACCGATTTCCTAAAATTTCCCCCCAAATCATATACTAGCCCTAAGTAGAATATATTGTCACCTAAAACTTATTTCTCTGACATCAATGAATTTTATAAAATACCAGTTATTATATGAAAGGATCTAATACACTTTTTAACATAGTGTTTCACTTTTGTAGAGATGATCATTGTCTGCTGTACAGATAAGGACCCAAATAGAGATCAAACTTGACTTGCTACAAGATATCTCTATTTGCCATTAATGCAAAAGGACAAATAAGCACAAACAGATCTGGAGTAGAAATTAGAGCCAAATGTACTGAAAGTCATTCTGAAATGAGAAACAGCTAAAAGATATAGACAATGATAGATTTTTTTTCTAGAATTTTACAAGAACTCAAGTTCAATGAATAATAAAAGAAATCAAGAATTATTGATTTTATTTCTAGTATAACCTATATGTAACCAAAATAGCCATATGCAGAAAAAGACAAATGAAAATCCTAGAGAAATAATTTCCAGACAGTACACTTAATACTTGGAATTTTTATTTATTTATTTATTTTTGTATTTATTTCAACACTTTGGTCAGAAGAGAATATAACCCAGCCTATGTTTACTATGAGGTCTTGTAAGGATTTATCACTATTTAAATTTTGAATCAAACAATGTTTTTTATATTTGTTCATAAATATATTTCAAAGTTCTTAACTGAGGAAAAAGCAATACAAAAGATATTTCATGTGAAGGTCTGTCTGCTAACAATGCCTTCTTTGGAAAGAATAAATATTTTCTTGATTATTAAATACTACTGATACTGATTTTTAAATCAGTTACTAAGTATTTTACAATCAAATTTAAAAAAACTAAACACAAACATTAGAACAAAGTTTTACCAGTTGAAGCTGAACTCTGTAAACTGGAATATTAGATATTCTACTATTTAATGGAGGCAAAGAACACTTAGAATAACAAAAAATGCCAGCTTAATTTACATGACAAATGCAGAATCTATCATGTCAACTATTTCTTTAGTTCCACAATGTTAAATATCTCCTCTTCATTTCTAAAAGTCTAAACCGCCTAAGAGAGTGTGCAACCCTTTCAATAGTACTTCTGAAGACCACCCTGTTCTTCATCCAGACCACACTTCAGCCCTCATGATAACATTTGAAAACAATAAATATTAGTAATAATAGTAGAGATTATTTGGAGGTCTCCAAAACCCACCTACTATTCAGTACATATATTTAAAGACATTTGGCATGAATTAGCTACTGTGCATGCAACCCCATCTGGTCGAAATTGTACAAACCATAATTAACATAGTGAAAATAGATGCTACATTTCTCTAAAGCATCTGTGAATCTTTCATCTTTGAATTGGAATTTATGAATAAAGTGATTTTATAGATAGATGGCTTTAAAATTTTTCAGTATTACCAAACCTTGTTATAAGAGTATGGTAATCTGAGAAAGAGGACTTAAAATTTACCTTTCATTAACTACTAGATTCTTGCCTTTCCTCATTAACAATGCAGTATCTTCTACTAACGCCATTTTCCTGAGAAATATCTAAATATTTTGATAGAGATACTCTTGATATCCAGGACTCATTCTTAAGTTTTTTTCTTTTTTAGTTTGAAGTTTGTCAAAAAAAAAAAAAAAAAGGTATAAAGAAATGCCCAATTTACTATGAGTAACAAACATATAGAGAACAAATTGACAACCGAGGTTCATAAGACATGTGAACTTATATTCATAGTGTGGCCATATGATGTACCTTATTAAAATTCAAGTTCTTAAATCACTGAAGTTCTTCATGTTATAGAAGAGTCAGACTTTTTAGAGATTTTTCTTCAACTACGGAAGAGAAATAATCAAGATACAGGCAGAGAGAGTTGCAGCAAAGTCAAACTAATGAAGGGCCAATTAGCATCTGCAATAAGAAATGTCGGGGTTGAGAAAATATATTTGTAAAAGTATATTTCATAGAAAATCTCTTTTTACATTAACATTGTTTCTCTTAAACTTACCATGGAGCCTCACATCCTTTACTTTTTATAGGAGTTATAAGAAAATTAAGAAAAAACAAACCAGGGCAATGGAACACTTCTAAAGGTGGTCTATGATAGTTTTTAAAAGTTAGAAATAAGAGTTGATGAATAAAAAAGCCCTTGAACATTGCCTAGATCATCTCTGGGCTGAGTTTTTTTCTTTTTTTAATTAATGATGGACTAAGTCGTCCAAAATAACCTG
Organism: Galagoides demidoff; assembly: GCA_963574575.1. Taxonomy (NCBI): domain Eukaryota; kingdom Metazoa; phylum Chordata; class Mammalia; order Primates; family Galagidae; genus Galagoides; species Galagoides demidoff. The sequence continues at coordinate 5,579 of CAUYQV010133115.1, read as the reverse complement.
TGCCTTAATAATTATGACATAACAATTTTTGTGAAGTATAAGATAGTTCAGTGAATTGAGAATTTTATTAAATAAATTCTGTTTTATTCTTTCATCTTTCTGCAAATAAGCTCTTGCTGCAACCAGACATAAAGTTTCCTTTAATTTTCCTGCACATGCCCACCAGCAGCACGGAATTGTTTGCCTCTTATCTGGTGGGTTTTGAAATTGAAGATTTTTGAATAAAATGCTGTTGGAATAATGATGTTAGCCCTTACGTGCCCTAACAGAACTCTCTCTGATGATGATAAACACGATGTTAAATCTACAACTCAAAGTACTTCCCTTTTATATACTGAACCTCTAAAATTCAAAGTCTAATACCTTTTATTTCTGACTATTCAAATTAAATGACTTTTAAACCAGATCTCTGTTTCAGCAAAAATTATCAAGAAAGTCATTCAGTCCTAATCTATGAAAGACCATTTTTATGCTAAATGAGTGGCAGTGGCCACTCCCTCCCGAATCCTATCCCAATGGGACTCAGAGTTTCAGTGTATCTCAACAAGCAAAAGCATCTGGCATATCTCTGATGTAAATAAAGAGTCTAAGACATGTCACATGCGAAAAAAAAAAAAATGAACACTTGATGTCTGAAACTTCAGTGTGAAAGAGCATGTGTTTACAAACACAGAATACCACCCAACGCTGCTTATCCAGGATTTTTAGTGTGCTGTTAAAATTCTTTGTGTCTGTCTACTATCTAGGAAACAAAGACGTCCTTAAAACGGAGTTCATTGTTAGGAGAAAAAAATGCCATGTTTACAGAAATAATGATGATGTCTGGTTTTAAAAATAGGACAGTCTATCTTGGAAAGATATGTTTTGAAAAGATCCTTTTGTATTGTTTTTATTTGTGTCAAAGTCATGATTAGAGCCCCAGTAAGTGGGATCCTCCCAAAGTAGACGAATAGAAGGCCAACAGTCCACATATGGCTTGCAGCTTGGGGGATTTCTCTCGGTGTTCAGCCAGAGATGGGACTGCCCAAATGGTCTCTTGCCTAAGTCCTGTGTCATAAACTGCTAGGCCAGCCATGCCAGAAATGGACCCAAGGGTATACAGAGCCTTGGCTGATGGGAAACAATGACGGCTTCCTAAGGAAGCCACAGCTGCCTTCCTGAGAGCCACCCCAGATGCCTTAATTTTCCGTCCGTTACTTTCCAATGTTGACTACCTGTTCTGGCAACATTTCCAACAAAGGCAGAGGCGGGCAGCAGGCACCCAGCTGTTTTCAATAAGCCTTGGCAACACAGGTACTGATTACATAAACACTGCAAACAGTCAAAGTGCATATTTTCTAGCTTTCAAGCTATAAAAAAGGTGTGAGCCTGTACCAACACCCCACATCTCTTCTACTCCAAACTAATAAATGATGATGATGATGATGACTTTAATTATGAAAGGAAAGAATATTTAAAAAAGCCTGATATCAAGAATTGCTGGGAAGGTGTTCAACTTATTCCGACTACTGGAAAGATGTTACATCTTGACATTTCAGGGGTGAGAAGATCTTTCTCTTCATGAAATAGTAAAATCAAAATGGGCCCTTAAATTGATTGATTTCTCCTTTACCCACGACCCAGGCAAAAAACAATCAGATGTTACATTTCTCACTTACATTATTATAACATAGTTTTCTTTTCATTTACATGTATTCAGAAATAAAATTTAAAAATCTTAATATGTATTAAAAAGTCCAGGTAAGTATATTAATAAAATGACACACAAGGTACCCTGTGCATATTAATTTTACGTCCAAAAACCTGGTTAAAATGTTGATTTACACATTAATTAAGGTGGATTTTTTCCACCTTTAAAAAAATGTGTCCACTTTTTGGATCTGATACTTAAGAAATGAAATTTTAAATAACTCTGTCATTCATAGAGGCCACAAATGAGGAGTATTTAAAAAATATTTTTGTACTGTATAGACTAGAGTAAAAATTTGTTTAAATGTTATAAGAAATGAATTGCAGTGTCAGTAATCTATGTTACCAGGTGACTACTCAATTTCTTATATAACAAGGCAATGCTGGTATCACAGATAACATAATTATATTTAATTTTATAACTTAAGATTCTCATTTGTCTTTAGCTAAATAATTCACAAAAGTATCTTTGTGTAGGCCAATTCTCCTTAATACAGCTACTGTTTTTGTGATCCTTTGCTTTCCTCTAAGATTTTAGAATATATATATCTGTGTGTGTGATATATACACCCAAAGGATTGTGGAATATATTATTTGATCCATGTTTTAAATTAGACTTTTTCAAATAACAAATACTAATGACTAAAAGCAGCTAGGGAATACTTTTCAAGTTGTTTTAGAAAAATGGTTCTGAATAAAGTAATCAACTGCTAATTCAAAAACAAAACTATTACAGGAAATCAAAACATCATTGACTATAGACAAAAAATGATAGGTAAATATTGCAATTACTGTTGCTTGGGATATAAAATAACTAGTAAAACCACATAAATTCCAGAAAATTAATGAGAATGTTAGATTTCCCCAATTCATGAAAAATTAGTTCACCTTGGGAGATCACTAAGAATCTAAGTTTTTGCCTCTATAAAAAAGGCATAATACCTTTCCTGATTTTTTTAGGATTAAGGTGAATATTAACTTTGAAATTGTGTAATACTATGAAGACATAGCATGCACCATTAAAGTGCGCTACTATTGCTAAAAGACTCAATAAATTGTAAGTGAAAACAGAATGACTGATAAGATATGAATTATTAGTAACATTTGGAAAATGAGTCAACTTTTTATCATTTATGGTCAAAAGTCAAAATGATGCCTTTAAAGTTGTGGATATATAAAAATTGCTGGAAAAATATGTTTCTTCTAAAAAGTGGGTTAAGATTTTAGTAACTAACTACAATTACAGATCCATCTTTGTTTGGAGTGTTCCATTGTGCCCTTGTCTTTTAATAGTAAGAAACTAAATATTTTTGCTGAGTTTTTATGCCAGTCTTTTGAAATATATTAGTGTCCTAAAATCATTTTTATTTTAATTCATTAATTATGTCGCAAAAGGTATGAAATAAAACCTCATCTCTAAATATTCTCCCACACACTCTTACTCCCAAACTGCTGTTTTGCTCTCTCATACTATATGAATTTCCCTTTCATAAATTAAAATATGGTCACTCAATAATTATTTTTATACAGATCTTTGTCCGGGAGGAGCCTAAGTAACATAATGAGAACGCAGAGGTTGCCAAAATTATGTATGTACATTTTAAGAAAGAACAAAACTGTATTACATGTGTCATGCTCAAGTCACATTTGACTTCTACAATCATAATAGCTTCTCAGGGTGGCTTGTATTTATCTTTTGTTATTGGTATACATTGAGCATTACAATGTTGATGCAGTTCCTTCCCTTGAAACGTGGACTACGTGCTGGCGTTGGTGCACAGCTTCCCAAAGGGAGAACTTCAAAGGTGACTATCATGATGTTCAGCCATGAGGCATGTAGCACTTTTTCTCAGATGAGCTGGCAAACTTAATTATTCAAGTCACAACTGACAACATAGTAAACTTTCAAGGTCTTTAAAAATAAATACTTGGATTATTCTATTTATTTCCTGTTAATTTAGTGCGAGGCACTGTAAGAACAAGAAGAGCATGGCGTCTACTTGAAAGGTGAACAGTTGCACTAAAACATGATATTGCCTCAATCTTTATTAAGTTGTATTTATTCACAAATATTTTTCTAACTCTTGTTTTATGCTTGGCACTTCTCTGCTGACTGAGAACTGACTGGGGAGTAATATAGTCCTTGAATTCATAGCACTTAGAAACATGTAAGTTTTCATGAACCTATCTATTAGATTTGAGAGTAGCTTATTTCAAAGTCTTCAGATAGAATCATCTTCAGGATGTTGTCATTCATGTACAAGAAAAATGTTTTATTTCAATGAGATCAGCCCAGGGCTATATTATGGGCTTTACTGATTTAGCTCACTTATAAAATTAATCCTATCCACTACAACTACCTTACAGGATTTTTACATAAGTAAGTGATAAATTGTCTTCACCCAGCAGGTAGAGCATTCCCTAAAGTAATTACGATTCAGAGCTTCTAGTTGCATTGATACAAAAGAAGTGGACTTGAATCACATTTCCACCTTGGGCAAGTGATTTTATCTTGCTCTCCCTCAGTATCTTCTTCTGAAAAAACAGACACAATCTTATAAGGTTGTTGGAATGGTTAATTCAAATAATGTATCCAAAAATTTATCCCAGGGTTTCCTATATGCAAGCATTCAACAAATTTCAATAGTTTTATATGCTATTTTCTTACATTGCTATTGATGCTAGGTCTGCCTTTACAGCAGTGCTTCCTTAATTTTGTTTTAAAAATATGTCAAAGCTGTTCTTCCTTCTATTATGGTTAACATTTCTTTTTTCAATTATTACTGGTGTAAGATGTATATTAAAACAAACCTCTTTTTTTAGGATATGATAAAATATGTATAAATAGAAATTCTCATAGTTACTATTTTTAATCCCAGTGGGTACTCTCCATCATTACCTTCGAAAATTACAGTCATGCATATAAAAAAAATCTTTAAAATTCCAAAGTTTGGTGCCCTGGGAAAAACCACTGGCTAAGAGCCATAAAACCAGGATTCTCATCCTTTCTGTCACACACCTGCTGAATCTTTTTATTTTCTCAAGATGCCACTTTCCTTTACTGTTCAACACAATATTAAAATAATAGAAAGTTTTCAGGATAGCCTCCAGAAATAATTAAATTCATAATAAAAAGAACCCACCGGAAATGTTTCTTCACCTTGCTCTAATCACTCACACGATAATGCGTTTGAACAGAAGACGTAATAGAAAATATCTTTTAAAAAAGCATCATCCACATATGTAGAGTACTTGTAGACAGGGACAAAGGGCGCTGGCCACAGGCACCGAGGCTGGCAGGTTCAAGCCTGGCCGTGGCCTGCTAAACTACAGTCACAACTGCAACAAAGGAAAAAAAAAAGGTGGCATTGTGGCGGGCACTTGTAGTCCCAGCTACTTGGGAGGCTGACACAAGAGTATCACTTAAGTCCAAGAGTCTAAGGTTGCTGTGAGCTGTGATGTCACAGCACTCTTCCCAGGGTGACATAGTGAGACTCTCTCAAAAAAAGAGAGAAAGAGAGACAGAGAGAGAGAGAGAAAGAAAAATTAGATTTTTAAATCATTATTGACTAGAAATCTAGATCCCAAATTTTCTTCTTGGAGATAAGTTTACTTCCTTGAACTCTGCGCCTGTTATTTTACGAAGTGAGGATACATGAGGTTCATCTTTGGAAAACAGCTTACTAGATATTTCTGAAAAGATGGCAGATAATCTCTCATCAGCTGCAGTGATGAGAGATTTTTTTTTTTTTTTTGAGATGGGGCCTCAAGCTATCCCCCTGGGTAGAGTGCCATGGCATCACAGCTCATAGCAACCTCCAACTCCTGGGCTCAAGTGAGTCTCCTGCCTCCGCCTCCCAAGTAGCTGGGACCACAGGTGCCCGCCACAA
>CAUYQV010133112.1:0-25043 GCA_963574575.1 Galagoides demidoff | reverse complement strand
GGGGGTGAGGTCTTGGTATGCCACATCTTTTGGGGGCAAGACACAATTGTAGGCTTGATGCCTGTGGCTCAAGTGGCTAAGGCGCCAGCCACATACACCTAAGGTGACAGGTTCAAAGCCAGCCCGGGCCTGCCAAACAACAATGATGGCTGCAACCAAAAAAATAGCTGGGCGTTGTGGCATGCGCCTGTGGTCCCAGCTACTTGGGAGGCTGAGGCAGGAGACTCACTTGAGCCCAGGAGTTGGAGGTTGCTATGAGCTATGATGCCATGACACTCTACCCAGGGGGACAGCTTGAGGATCTTTCTCAAAAAAGAAAAAAAAAAAAAAAAAGACACGATTGTAAGAGGGACTTTACCTAACAAATGCAATCAGTTTAACCTGGTTTCCTGTACCCTCAATGAATTTCCAACAATTAAAAAAAAAAAAAAGCAAAAAAAAATTAAATACAAAATAAATCTTAAATATATAAGTGCATTCTGAAATAGCATATCCTGGGATTATTCTAAGTTAACAAGAGAGGAAAAAATACACTTTTTGAAAATATACCAAACCCTCCTAATATACATTTGTTAGGTTAGAAAGCAGCAATATAACTGGCATGAGCTTCCACTTGAGAAAAGCAGATAACTTAAGTACAACAATGCCACTATAAAACTTTAACATCTCTGAATATCCTAAACATAGGAAGATGGCTAAATGCAGGAGATCTGGATCTGATTCAATTACTCCCATAAATCAGGCTGCCAATAGTAAGGCCACCGTTGTTCAAGTATGTGTAAACAACTTTTGATTTAGTTAGAATTATCTACTTTCAATGTATCTACAGTGAATGAAACCAGAGAAAATCTAAACATATGAACACCCAATGACAGTTCTCTTCCCTCTTTAGGAAATCACCTTCTGATGACCAAAATCATGAACAATGTTTCCTGCAAAATACAGTCAAAATGTTTATTCTTAAGTAATCTTTTATTTTCTTTAATAGGCGTGCATTAAAATGTCCTTGTAGTACTATACAAATTAGTGCTTAGAATAGAGAACAAAACTTTATAGTACATAAAATGTACTTAGAATAGAGAACAAAACTTTATACTACATAAAAAACTTTGTATTGTTTACTTCCTAAATCACTCAACAAAAATTAACAGAAACTTTTTCAGCTTAAAATAAAACAAAGGCTAGGTGTGGTGGCTCAGGCCTGTATCCTAGCACTTTGGTATGCTGAGACAGGAAGACCACTTGAAATCAAGAGTTCAAGACCAGCCTGGGAAAAATAATGACTCTCTGTCTCTAAAATAATAAAGTATGTGAACCATGTTCTTAAGGAGACTTATATATCTGGGTTACAGATTTAATTACAAATTCATACCATAACAAAGATTACATAAAACTTCCAAACCCTCAAAGATAGCAAAAGACAATATTTTCCAACTGATATAATTCCCATACAGTGTTCTGGGTTTTGCAACATTAAAAGTGGAAAAGGCAATGATTTTAACTTCAGTTTGTTTTTTTTTAATAATCTTTCAAATAATGAGTTTTCTCTTTCAAACAGGACAATTTGAAAAGCCTCAATATGCATGTCAAATGAACACATACATGTAAGTGATGACTAGATGATCAGATGGATAGACCCGGGACTTAAATTATTTATAGCCAAACAAACCCACCACAAAAAAATAGTTTTATGTAGCGTTAAGTCATTTGTAGTCATATGTACTTTAACTAATATTATTTAATATTTAACTTACACTCATAGAGAACAACTGGTTAAAGATGGCAAACGTAGGATATACTACAACTGAAATAAAAATTTAAAGAACTTAAGAATAATGATAATTCTAACAAGCTCCTTAAGATGATTTAACTAAATCATTGAATTGAACTCATCCTTTCAAAATACATATAGAACATATTTCAAGGACTTCAAAAATTAATTTGAAAATGTAATGATAAATATATCTAATTTGGCTTGTTCAGAATAAAAATCATTATTAATCATTTTTAATTCTATATTAGATATAAACCTTGGTTCATAAAACACTGTCTCTATAAAACATAAAAAAAAATTAGCTGAGTGTGGTAGTATACATCTGTACATAGCTGCTCAGTAGGCCAAGGTAGGAGAATTGCTTGAGCCCAGGAGTTTGAGGTTCTAATGAACTATAATGACGCCACTGTACTCTAGCCTGAGTGACAGAAGTAAGACCCTGTCTCAAAAAACAAGCACATAAACAAAAAAATACATAAACCTAGCTATGACCCAGCAATAAACTCCTAAGTATGTATTCAAGAGAAATCAAAAAAAGACTTATTAATATATTTTGGATGTTTACATTACCTTCACTTGTAACAGCCAACATGGAGAAACAACCTGAGTTTCTGAAATTTTTTTTTACCCATTCCCAAGGGAATGGGTAAAAATTATAATACCGTCAATAGTGGAGGACTTCCCAGCAATAAAAAGGATGTAGTGATATGTACAACAATATGGAAAATCTTTCAGAAATATGCCAACAAAGAAACTGCACACAAATAATACATAATATACGAATCTATTTATATAAACAGTTAAAACCACTCCAGTGAAAAAGAATCTAAAAAGTGTTGTCTGGGTGAAAGAAATCATTAACTATGAAGGAGCATGAGGAAATATTTTGGAGTAATAAAAATATTCTATATCTTGATATATGTATGTGTTACAGTGTTACATGTCAAAATTCATCAAACTACACACTTAAGTTATGTGCATTTCACTATATGTACATTTTACCTTAAGAAAAGAAAAAAAATAGTAAATGTATTAAAGAATACAACCAAAAATTCAAAACACTAGATCATGAGCATATTTTCCAACTTTTTTCTACTGGTATAAGATATGCTTAATACACATTAAATTGTAAGTACTGAGGCCACGAAGTAATGAAAAATATGAATGAGATAAAAAGCAATATAGACAGAAAGTCTAATCTATGTCTAACTAGACAGAATAAACACAATAAAGAAGAGAGAATATTTAAGGAGAAAATGACTCAAATATTCCAGAACTGAACCAAAATAAGAGTGCTGATCTCCAGGAAGCTAAAGAGAAACAAAGAAAAGAGCGGTCCCTAATAACAGCTTCCTAGAAGCCCAATGGGCTAGAAAAAGTTGGTTGGTAAAACTTAATAAAGAAAACTAACTATAATCCCAGAAATGGGGCCCCAAACAAAATTACTTCTTACAAATAAAAATATTTTTTAAAAAAACATGTTTATAAATATGTAAGTAATTAAAATGAGTTTACCACCAAGAGACCTGCGTTTAAAGTCCTAAAGGGCCATTCTACTTAACACTGCAACCTGCCCTCCTTCTGTATCCTCCCTGCTCTCAATCACAAGCATACATAATCTCTTTCTCTTTTCTCTACTTTTATCTTTTTACCAAAACATCTCATCACCTTCTAAAATATACAATTAATTTGCATATCAAGTTGCCTACCTCCCTGACAAGATAATAAGCTTCATGAAGGCGGGAACCTTTGAATGCTTTATTCACTAACATATTTTAAGCACCCAGAAAAGCAACTCACCCCTCTTAGGCACTCAGCAAATACTTGCTGAATAGATAGATGAATGGATAATTAAATGATATAATTCCAAGAAGAAAGAAAATAACTCAAGGGGGACAATCAGGCATGCAAAAGGAATGAGCAAGCAAATAAAATGACAAACCTACATATAAATCAAAACTAATGTTGTCTTTAAATACAGCAATGTCTTATCAGAACATCAAATTCAGTTTAAAAATCTGGCTTTACATTATTTGTAAGAAATACATCTAAAGCATAAGGTTATCAGAAAATTGAAAGTAAAAGGACAGGGAGATGAAAAAGATATACCAAGCAGGTATCAATCAAAACAATGTAGCTATATTAATATCAAGCAAAATGACTTATAAGACAAAAAGCACTAATAGAGATACAGCTAAAATGAATGGGGAAAAAGAGAGAAACCAGCCATACCTGGCATGGGAACCTTATCAGAGTTGTACGTAGGGCAGAAAGCACAGCAAGGAGGTGGTGAGCTGGATACAGCATATGATCCCAAGGGGTAGAAATCTGAGGAATTAGGCAAGTGATTAAGACCACTGGCCTCCCAAGGAGTGCTGGAATAGGAGGAAACCTTTCTGGAATTTTCAGCTTTTATGGGAAGCTGCATGTTGAGTGAAATAGTTGGAAGAGTAGAGGACTCAACAGTATGCAGGAACCAGATTTGCATGCCAATTGGAGTGGATTTATCATAGGTTTGCCAGCTGGAGAGGCAGCCATACTGGGAAGATCTCAGAGGCCAGAGGGCTGCCACTGTGGGAAGGTCATGAGAAGGTCTTAGCAGTGGTCTAAAGCAGGCTGTCTTAATTCTGCCTGTCAGAATCAGAACTCCATTCTTGGGACACCTTGAAGGACTCCTGCACTCCATGGGAACTGGAATGAGGGTGGGGGGACTGTGAAACCTGCCCCTGAAGGATTCTTATAAACTTTAATACCCCACCCAGGCATGGTCTGAATCCTGGGGAAACAATCAGGCAATTACCAAAGTCAACTAAGTTTGGAAGAGGACCACAGAGGTTGCTGGCTATAATCTCTGTATTCTAAAAAAAAAAAAATCCACAGTGCCACCTGGTGTCCTGGCAACATACTGCAACATATTGTCATTAAGCACAAGAACTCCTCTTTTGTTGGCCACAAGAAAAAGCTTGGCTTTGCTCAAGCTGAGGACACTTCAAGACCTAAGCTGTGAGACAACGTAATTTGCTCCTTGAAGCAAAGGAGGCAGTGAGAAGGAAAAAGGAAGACAAGGAGGTGAACAAGAAGACAGAAGCCATGAGGAGGAACCAACAGAAAAATGCAGGCAACATGAGAAACCAAAACAGAGGAACTCCCCCAAGGGACCATGAAGCAGCTACTACAAAAGACTCCACCTATAAAGAATGAATGGATTTTACAGAAAGGGAATTGAAAATATGAATGACAAAGACAATAAAAGGAATGGACAAGAAAATGGAAAGACAGAACCAAAAGTTGAAAGAGATATGTAGAATATACAAAGGATATGGTGGAGCTTAAGGAAAGGAAGGAGACAATCAGAGAATGGAAAGATGTAGTAGAAAGTATCAAAAACAGGTTAGACCATAGAGAAGAAAGAACCTCAGAGCTACAGGATAAAGTTTTTAACCCACATAGTCAAAGAGGCAAAAGAGAAAGAATAGTTGCTTACAGAACTATGAGACTCCATGAAGTGTTCAAACATATGAATAATAAAGACTCCTAAAGGGAAAGAAGATTGTCCCAAAGGAATGGAAGCCCTACGGAAGACCAGCAAAAATGAAAACTTCCCAGAAAGGGAGCACATCAATGAACTCATGAGCCATCTTAAGGAATTGGAAAAAGAAGAACAATCTAATTCCAAACCCAGCAGAAAAAAAAAAAAATAACCAAAATTATGTCAGAGATTAATGAAATTGAAAACAAAAGAATCATCCAGAAAATCATCCAGAGATTAATGAATTTGAAAACAAAAGAATCATCCATAACAAAACAAAAAGTTGCTTTTTTGAAAAAAATAAATAAAATTAATAAACCTTTGGCCAGATTAACTAGAAACTGAAAAGTATAAATCTTTAATAACCTTAATCAGAAACAATACAGGGGAAATAACAACAGATGCCACAGATATACAAGTAATCATCTCTTGAGTACTACAAGAAATTTGACAATGTGGAGGAAATGGATCAATACCTGGAATCACACTCTCTCCCTAGTCTTAACCAAGAAGAATTAGATCTCTTGAAGAGACCAATTTGAAAAACTGAGATCAAAGAAACAATAAAAAATCTCCAAACAAATAAAAAGCCTTGGTCAAGATGGCTTTACACCAGGATTCTACCAAACCTTCAATGAAGAACTTATACCCATGCTGCAGAAATTATTCCCAAAAATTGAGAAGGAAGGAATCTTCCCCAACATGAAACAAACATCACCCTAAAACCAAAACCAGGAAAAGACCCAACTAAAAAGGAGAATTTCAGAACAATTTCACTAAAGAATATAGATGCAAAAATTAAGTAAAATCCTACCCAATAGATTACAGCAACACATTAAAAAAATCATTCATCATGATCAAGTAGGTTTCACCTCAGGGACGCAAGGCTGGTTCAACATAAGCAAGACCATAAACATAATTCACCCTATCAACAAGAGCAAAAACAAAGACCATATGATCCTCTCAATAGATGCAAAAAAAAGCATTCAATAAAATTCAGCATCCTCTTCTAAGTAGAACACTTAAGAATATAGGCATAGGTGGCACATTTCTTAATCTGATAGAAGCCACCTATGACAAATCCACAGCTAGTATTATACTGAATGGAGGAAAAATGAAAGCTTTTCCACTTAGAACTGGAACCAAACAAGGTTGTCCTCTATTATCACTACTACTCAACATAGTGCCGGAAGTTCTAGCGAAAACAATCAGGCAAGAGAAGGAAAATAAAGGGCATCCAAATGGCTGCAGAGGAGGTCAAACTCTTGCTCTTTGCCAATGATAAGATCTTATACTTAGAGAACCCCAAATACTCAACCACAAGACTCCTAAAAGTAATCAAAAAATATAGCAAATCTCAGGGTATAAAATCAATGTTCACAAATCAGTAGCTTTTGTATATGCTAATAATAGTCAAGATGAGAAGCTAATCAAGGACACAATTTCCTTCACGGTAGCTTCAAAAAAAAAAAAAAAGAAAGAAAGAAATACCTAGGAATATACCTAACAAAAGAGGTGAAGGACTTCTACAAGGAAAATTATGAAATCTTAAGAAAAGAAATCGCAGAAGGTATTAACAAATGGAAGAACATACCATGCTCATGGATGGGAAGAACAAACATTGTGAAAATGTCTGTATTACCCAAAGCAATCTATAGATTCAATGCAATCCCATTAAAATATCATCATCATACCTTCAAGATTTGGAAAAAAATAATTCTTCATTTTGTATGGAAGTAAAAGAAACCCTGTATAGCAAAGGCAAATCTTAGTAATAAAAACAAAGCTGGGAGTATCACCCTACCAGACTTTCAGTTATACTACAAGGCCATAGTGATCAAAACAGCATGGTATTGGCACAAAAACAGAGACATTGATATTTGGATCCGAACAGAAAACCATGAGATCAAACTAACCCCTTATAGCCACCTGATCTTTGATAAACCAAACAGGAACATACAATGGGGAAAAGAATCCCTATTCAATAAATGGTGCTGGGAGAACTGGGTAACCACATATAAAAGACTAAAATTGGACCTGCGCCTCTCACCACTTACAAAATTGATTCAAGATGGATTTCAGATTTAAACCTAAGGTATGAAACAATAAAAAATCCTGAACAAAGGGTGGGAAAAACACTTGATGATACTGACCTGGAGAAAGATTTTATGAAGAAGATTTCCGTGGCAATTCCAACAACAAAAAAAATAAACAAATGGGACTTAATTAAACTGAAAAACTTCTGTACAGCTAGGGCAACAACAACCAAAGCAAACAGACAACTTTCAGAATGGGAAAAGATATTTGCATATTATGAATCAGACAAAAGCTTGATAACTAGGATCTATAGAAAACTCAAATTGATCAACAAAAAAAGACCCAACAATCCCATATATCACAGGGCAAGAGAAATGAAGAGAACCTTCTCCAAAGAAGACAAATGGCTAACAAACATATGAAACAATGCTCATTGTCCCTAATCATCAGAGAAAAGCAAATCAATACTACCCGGAGATGTCAGCTAACCTCAGTGAGAATGGCCCACATCATAAAGTCTCAAAGCTGCAGATGCTAGTGTGGACATGGAGAGAAGGGAACACTTTTACATTGCTGGTGGGAGTGCAAACTAATAGAGCCTTTTTGAAAGGAAGTATGGAGAATCCTCAAAGAACTCAAATTAGACTTCCCATTTAATCCTGCAATCCCATTAGTGGGCATCTACCCAGAAAAAAAAAAAAATCTTTTTATCATAAGAACAGTTTCTAGACTGTTTATCACAGGTCAGTTTATAATTGCCAAAATGCGGAAACAGCCTAAATGCCCACTAAACCAGGAATGGATTAACAAGCTGTGATACATGTATGTCATGTTATACCATTCAGCCATGATAAAAGAAGGAGACTTTACACCTTTTGTATTTTTTGTATTTACCTGGATGGAGGCAGAACACATTCTTCTTAGCACAGCATCACAAGAATGGAAAAGCAATAATCTAATACAAAGGGAGTAGATGAGCTAATATAAAGGGTGGGTAGGTAAATGAGGGAGTGGGGAGAGAAGAGGAGGGAGGGGAAGGGGGAGTCATTGTGTATGATACACCTCTTGGGGGCAGGACATAATTATAAGAAGGACTTTATCTAACAAATGCAATCAGCATAACCTAATTATTTGTACCCTCAAGGAATCACAATTTTAAAAAAAATTATCTTAAAAAAAATAGAGATATACGGTCCTTGCATAATAAGTGCTAGAATGTTTAGATTCACCAACGAGATACAATATAATTCTAAGTTTGTATGTATTTATTTTGGAAAGCCTCAAATTTATGCAAAGCAAAAACAGATAAATCAACAAACCATACTCCACAATGAGATATCTTAACATATTTCTCTCAATAATGACATGGTCAAGCAAGGAAAAAAAAATTGGTAAGAAATTGCTCTGAATAGCACATTAAAAGGTTTGACTTGATAAACCTTCCTAGAATTTTGTACCCAACAATTAAAGGGGAAGCATTCTTTTCAAACACACATGAATATTAATAAATGATTGTACATTAAACCATAAGCTAAATCACAACAAATCTGAAGAAGTAATATCAAACAGAACACACTCTGAATATAACATAATTAAGAGTCAATAAAAGTACGTAGAATTGGGAAATTAAAAAAGAAAAGCACTTCTAAATAACTTACACATTAAATAGGTCAAAATGGAAATAAAAATACTCAATAATGAATAATAAAAATATATCACTTCAAAATTCATGGGATACAGTAAAAGTAGCACTTAGAGAAAAATTTATACCCAAAATGTTGCTATTAGAAAAGAGCAAAGAATTAATAAGCTAAGTGTCCAACTAAAGAATTTAGAAAGAGAAGATAAAAACAAAGAGAAAAGAAAAAACAAAATGAAAATTCAATAAAATAAATATTAAATAAAAAAAACAAAAAAGGCAAAATTGGTTCTATGAAAATGCTACCTGTTGAATAAATGAACTAAATGAATTCAATCTGATTAGCAGTCCCCAACTTCACCCTTTCCCACACACACATTAAAATACTGCATATCTTCAAGTCCTAGGGTTTCAAATAACTTTAGAAAAGATCTCCTGATTTGCTTCCCAGCCATACAGGAGACTGTTGTGCCTTTTAACTCCTAAAATACATTTCTTCCCACTAGGAGAACATAGGTTGGCTTGTTCCAGGATCTTTGACAGCTTATCTTGCCCTGCATGTACCTGCAAGCAGCAATGTCTCATAATATTAATATTCTTTGATTGAACTTCATCACTAACTCAAATTTCATCTGCTCTTAAACTTCATCTTGTTGGATTTGGATGCATGATCCAAATGCAAAATAACTAAGGCAGCTTTCCTGTTATGTGTTAATGTCTCTCTGATGATTTCTTTTTTTTTATTATTTCATATTTAAATGTAATGATTTTGCACATCCCTTCTAAATCAGTTTCTTCCCTGTAAGCACATCCTTAAAGAACTGCTGTAAACTCTTTGGCTGTTGTCTACCAAACTCAAGTTCCAGACTCATTCTGGGCAATAAGAGTAACCCTTCTTACAGGAAGTTTGCACGCCCTTTGGTCTACTCTTCAAAACAAACTTTTAAGGCTCTAACTACCAAACAGTAAGCCTCTCACTTTATCTATAAAGAAATTACATGTCTTAATACTGGCCACATAATGTTTTCTTTGGGTAACAATTCTTTACTGACCTCTCATCTTCTAAGGTCATTTGGCACTGTATCACACTTTTCTTATTTTTTACTAATTCCCTTCTTCAACTCCAAGTTTTCCTGCTTTCTTAAAAGCTCTAATAACTAACATTCCAACTATACATTGGCTTTAACTTTGTTTTTTGCCATCAGAGAGCTAGTAATATTTCACTATAATCAATCCTTATGGAAATGCATCCCAGAGAGAAGAGAATTAAGAATATTTGACAGTTTCACCTCACAGAGGTATGTGCACAGTAGTACTTCAATGAGAGAGACAGTACAACATGCTACCAAGGTACTCACTGATAGAATAACAGATTCATTACCTGGGCAGATTAAAAAGCACAAAAATAAACAAGCTAAGACCTCACTAATTAAATAACAAGAAAATCTGTTTATAAGAGCAGGCAACTTTTTTTAATTTAGATGTCCATTGTCCAACACCTGGCAGTGGTCTTTCATTTTAGGGCATACATTTACCTTCTCTGGATAAAATTACACTTTTTCTTTTAAAGGCCAGAGCTCCACTGGCCTTTAAACTGAAACTTAAAGCAGTAGGGAATAACAGATTAAAAAAAAAAAAAAAACTAGAAAAGTAACAAAGACAATCTGGATTCTATTCCTGCCAATGAAACACCAAAATAATTGATATGGGTCACTTAACCTGGATTTAAATTCCACTCTCTCCAGACTGCAGAACAATATTTGACATTAACTTAATACAATAAGAAGGTACTTTATTTGATATGAGATTTTTTGAATATACCGTATCTATTTAATTGTATAACCACAAACATAAAATTGTTATTCAAAATCATAAATACATAACTAAAAATAAGCATATTTAAAAGCAAAGAGAAAACAAAATATGCCCACATACTTTTTGTCCCTTTGTTCCTTAGTAGATTAAAATTATTAGAAATATGTTAGAAAGTAGAAATAAATCAAAGAATGGAAAGATAGGAAAAGAACGTAAGTATAATCTAGGATATAAAATATAGTCTAAGCTCATTATTATAATATTATATCCTAGAACACCTAATGTCATTCAAATTAACCTCAATGATGTTCTCAAGAGACTCTCAACACTCAAAAGCATATCTTTAGAGCAAACAGCAACTAGAATGCGCCCCACAAATACATTTTTTTTTCAAAATATTCTCATTTGGTCCAAATTACAGGTAGTACAAATAAAGACATTAGCAAGACATTCAGAGGGACTCTGGCTATAGACTTAATTTCTCTATGACCTATTTTACTTTCCTAAATTCTATAGCCAGTTTAACTTTATCAACTGATACTTTCCCCATCAGGGATTATAAATTGCCAAAACCAGAGTTTGGTCCGACCAGCAAAGTACAGTGTGGTGCTACACATTTTATTTCTTGAATACCTTAAAATGGAACACATATGGCCAATCAGCTCTTTTTTCTTCTGCTTGTCCACCACTCTAGATTTATTTCACACAGTTAGGCTGTCTACCTGGTCTCCCAAAACATTTGAGTTTGAAACCTCTGTCCTGCAGAAACCCTGAGGTAAAACCAAACACAACTATTTGCAGGCCTCTGAGCCTAAGGTTTTTATTTTTCTCTATATCCAAATATATAAGCCTACCCTTTATCCAACACTAAGCTTAAATTCCTCTGTTCAAGCCTGCCATGAGAAACTTAGCAGGGCTTAAAGGGACTTCTCCACCCAGTTAATTCCCATAGCTTTCATTGAAGATTTGACTTTTCTAGCACTTTCCAAATGATATGGTTTCTTTTCACTGACTGGACCAAATATATGAAGGGCAGGTCCTACATGACATATGTTTTATTTACTCCTTAAGACCTATTTAAAAGCTTACATATAAAAAGTATTCAACAAATGTTTGCTAGTGATTATGTTAAGACCAAAAGTTAAAAAAAAAAAAAAAGTACTGGATAAGAAAAACTAAAGATTGCATGAGGCAACCACCTCACCATTCAAAGCCTATGTACTTCTTAAGGTGACTTGCTTGCTGGTGAGTCCCTCAAACCCTCATTTTACAAACCTTAACAGTTCACAGAAAAAATGACAACACTCTCAACACGCCAAAAAAAAAAAAATAATAATAATAAGATAAATATGATCACAAACTTCATAAACTTGCCTGTACTTGCAAAAGTGATTCATATTTTCATTTTGTAAGATCCCTCTCCATCCTTGGGAAATTGCACATCCAAAATAAATATGCGCAAAAAAATGGGTTTGTTGTAAGAGGGTCCCTTCCAGACATAATCTAGAAGTGCATTTGCTAAACACTTTTTTACCTGCATTAACAGGAAAGGCGCTTAGTCAAGTTTCTCTAGAGGAGGTCGCCCCCTTGTGGACACTTTCTGACTCACCTCTTTGGAAAGGTCCATCAAGTTTGAGGGCTGTTTCTAAGATAACGTCCCAAAATTAATTTCCCTCATTCACTTATATATTATCTTAAATCTTTACAATATTATTTAGTAATATTTTATATATAAGCTATCCTTATTCTTTCACTATTTCCTCAGATACAAACTTATTGTTAAACTTAAGGATAGTTTTTTTGACAAATGTATATTTGAAGTACTTAAAATAATAGATTTCAAACTTATCTTGAAAGACTGTAAGATTTACTATTAACTAAATAAGATTAATTTTTTCTCCTTCAAGATTAATATTAGAATTGTAGATGTTTAAATTAGTAATGTTAATTGTGTTAAAGTATTATTTCTAGGGACTGTGATAAGGATACTAAAACAAAATACTCATGTTCCATGCACCTACATAAATATGATAAATATGGCTCGGCACCTGTGGCTCAAGCAGGTAAGGCTCCAGCCACATACACCAAGGTGGAGGGTTCGAATCCCCAGCCCGGACCCGCCAAACAACAATGATGGCTGCAAACAAAAATGGCCAAGCGTTGTGGAGGGCGCCTGTGGTCCCAGCTACTTGGGAGACTGAGGCAGGAGACTGGCTTGAGCCCAGGAGTTGGAGGTTGCTGTGAGCTGTGATGCCATAGCACTCTACCCAGGGGGATAGCTTGAGGCTCCGTCTCAAAAAAAAAAAAAATGATAAATAACCATAAACACTAATTTCAAAATAGAAAATACGTAGATAATTTAATTCAATAAAAGCATTTATTAAATACCTATCATGTGAACAATGAAATGTGTTCTGATCTGGGTAGCATTTGAGTTGGCCCTTTAAGACGTGGACTGGAATTTCAGGAGGCAGTAATATTAATAATAGAATGTAAGTATATCTATTAATATTTATTCCATACAGGGAAAAGAGACATGAGCAAAAATTGAGAATTTTCAGCATAATTCATGAAAAACTAAATACAGAAGCATATTGGGTGAGGGGAAAAAAATTTTTTTAATCCAGAAGGAAAATAATGGAAAAGTAGCTTGGGGCCAGGTTTCAAGACTATGCTTAAAGTCAGGCTAAAATATTTAGGTTTTAATCTACAGACAGTAAAGATTATAACAAAATTTCTCCCAGGATAATGACAAGACCTCACAGGTATTTTTAGGGAAATTTATCTCGGCATCATACACAGAATTAAAGAAGAATAGAGCAACTCTGTAAAAGTAGAGGAGAGAGGTGTGAAGATACTGCAATAATACAGCCATCAAAGAGTGAAAAGATAAGGATTCAAGGGTAATAAATCTACCAAAAAGAAGAAAAAATAAGCAATGCACATTATTCACTTAACAAACGTTTACTAAGCTCTTTATGTGCTAAGCTGAGACACCGTGGTGAATAAAACAGATCTAATCCCTGTCCTCCTGGAACCTACACTCCCCTAGAAGAGAAAAATGTCAAATAAAACATTAATAATGACAGAGAGACAATTAGGCATGATAGCTTAAAGTGAGACAGGAAGGAGGGAGAGATGCAACATTCTTTGGATCTGGAATCACAGGCACAAAAGCCTTACCACAGAATTATCCTGAAAAACAATCTGACTGAGTGACACCCACTCCTGTAGGTCCTACATGCTCTGTTAAGGTGCCTATACTGTACTTGTAACTCAAACTGAAGTGATCGAACCATGACAAAACCAACCTGCACTTTTAAATGACTCCACGAATGCTAAGTGGAGAACTATCAAGAAAGAGCAGCAGTGGCTGTGGGCAGATAGGTTAGAATGCTACTGCAGTCATCCAGGAGAGAATGATACGGCGTGATTTTAGACTTTCTGACTTAGGGTATGATGAGTAAAACAAGAGAAAAAAACAGGGAAATAGGCAAGTGGAACACGTTGAGACATTAAAAAAGAAAAGCAGAAATGTAAATTTAGATTCATTCGTTCAAAGTTTCATTAAATAGTTTCTAATGTCTGAGGTGCTCTGCTAAGTCACAGAGAACTTAGAAGAGCAAGGTGCCTCACCTGAAGAGATGGGCTGCATGGTGAAGACCTGACCTGTGAATAATGAAAATGACCTAGAGACAAATCTTGGAACAAGGAGAAGGAGCTGCAACTCCAAGAGGAGTTCTAGTCCACTCAGAGGAAAGCTAAGTGGGTGATACTAGACATGAAGTTATTAATTCAGTTCAATAATATAATTTCCAATTCTTCAATAATTATTAAGTGGGTGCTTGTCTAAGCTCTCTGTGACATATTAGGAACAAAAAAGCAATGATCTCAAATGCTGCCCCAATAAACTTACCCATCCCTGCAGATTTTACTTTAGTATATTTAGAGCAGAGTCTATGAATCTGTAATTTAAAAATCTCCAGATGAATCTAATGGTCAACCAGCTTTAGGATCCACTAGAATAAAGACCCCAGTGAGAACATCCAGGGTGATTAGATACATACCAGGACCAGGGTAATTAAATGGTCCATCATGCTGACTTTACTGCTGAGAAAACTAAAGCCCAAAGAGGTTCCATGTTTGGGCAGCAACTGTGGCCCAAAAGGGTAGGGCGTCAGTCCCATATGCCGGAGGTGGCAGCCCCAGAGAAAAACCGCAAAAAAAAAAAAAGAGGATAATTAATGGCAGACCTAGATAGAATTCCTGGTCCACTATATACCATTTCTCACCCTATCCTACTGCCTCTACTTATGTAATCCCAGCCTCAGCTTTTGAATTTTAACTAGTTCATGTCATCTGACTATTTAACAAAATCTTCTAGGCTGATCAGAGAACAGGTAGCCCAAACTTACAGATAGTTTCCCTTCAACCTAATTAAGCACTGGTTCTTCTGATCTTAAAAAAATCCCTTGTAACTGGTTTGTGTGTGTATAAATCTGTGTTTTCAGGTATTGTTTACACTGCTGGCCTTATTACTTATACATTAGTTAAACATTATCATGTCTGCAATAGGTCAACTCAGGTCATTAGTGCATGGTAGTGTCCTATGATAGCACAAAAAGACATATTTAACAGTTCTAACTTAGAATCTAGTGTTCTTAATACTATAGCCTGGACCAGTTCCCAAATAGGAAGGCTGCTCTCCATAATACCAATGATACTCCATCCATTGGAAGGATTTTGGGAAAGCTACATTATGATATTTCTACATTATATACAAGATCAGCTGGGGCTATTCTAATAATAATAAAGGAATGTTCTTTTTTATTATGCCACCATTGATTCTCTTAGGCAATAAAAATTAAAGGAGACTGTATAGAGCTGTTAAATAATCAAAATTGAGGCTCGGTGCCTGTAGCTCAGCAGCTAGGGTGCCAGCCAGAGCTGGTGGGTTCAAATCCAGCCCAGACCTGCCAAACAACGATGACAACTACAACAAAAAATAGCCAGGTGTTATGGCGGGTGCCTATAGTCCCAGCTACTTGAGAGGTTAAGACAAGAAAATTGCTTGAGCCCAGGAGTTGGAGGTTGCTGTGAGCTGTGATGCCATAGTACTCTACCCAGGGCACAGCTTGAGGCTCTGTCTCAAAAAAAAATAATAATCAAAATTGAGGGAGGATTTATAAGACTAACAATATCTGATGTCAACACAGAAAAAAATAGCTTGGAAAACAACAGGTTACTTCCATTACAAAAAAGCACTTGAGATTTGTTAACACTGACTTCTTGACTTGGTGTTATCTTACTTACAACTTTAAGATTCCATGTAGATTTAAAGTATAGCTTGGTATGAATTTAAGGAAGACTTTGGAAGAAACTCAACTAGGTATTGAATTTTTTTATATGAGAACTTAGAGCTTTTCCTGAAATAAGAAAAAAAAAATACTGTAACTGTCCAGTCAACAATGGTTGACAGTTCTAAATTCAGATAATGATGAACTGACAAAAAGTAATTGCAAATCATAAATATTTAAAGATAAATATTTAAATAATCCCATCAAGTTATACTGAAAATTTTGCTGTTCATCAGACTCCATAACTGACACAAATGCATGAAGTGGTGATATGATCAAATAATATACTTAATTAAGTTATTAATTAAATAACTCTCTATTACATATAAACTCTACAGGTTCATCCAGTAATCAAGATAGTCTTAGGTAAGGCAAATATAATTTTTAATATCTTACCTACAATTCAAGGAAGTAATTACAAATAGAAGATAATTGCCTTGGAGGATGAATTTTCAGTTTTATGAAAAGAATCAAATACGTAAAGTATATTTCTTTATATAAAAGTTAAAGAAGCTACAAAAAACACAAGTTAAACTTCCCTTTACTCAAATATCCACATACTATCTTCTTGAGAAATACAACAAAATCCCAGATCAATCAAAGAGAATTCCTAGAGAAGACTAATTATTTCTTTTCCTGCACACATAATGTACAGACATGTACACAAGTACAAATGGAACAATCTGAGGAAAACATGTTGTTTTCTGTGCATTTATTTTCTTTGATCTCAGCCCACCTCTCACCCAAGAAATACAGTGATTTAGTATGATACAGTTAAGCGTTTGCATAATAATTTCAAGATGGTGGATAAAAGGGAAAAATGTTACCCACAATATACTTCAAAAGAATAGAATATATTTATATGAAGCGCACAAAGCAAGGCCCAACATTTCCTTTCTGAAACATGTGGCCAATTTGATGTCCCTATGTGGTGGCCAAGGAACACAAAATTAAAAGTTGTAGCATCTCTTTAGAGTGGTTTTGAACACACAACATTGGATAAGAGCACTAAAAACACTGCAAAGTTTTCTTTACTTGTTTAATAAATGAAAGATATTCACACAATAGAAAAAGTCTAATTAACTTTAATTTCATTATCCTGTATAAGTACTACTTTACCTAAAAAACAATGAAATTAATTGAAAACTTAATTTACTTCATAGAAATGGGAGGAGGAGGTAAAGAATTACTATGTACGTTCAACTATAAAATCTGTTACTAAAGAAAAAGATGGAAACTATTTCATATGCTTGTGAAAAATGAAGAGAAAAAAAAAGGCTTGAAACATCAAAAATGTTAAGATCAAACAATACCCCTAACCTCTTTTAATACTCTAAGAGTCCTTACCAGTCACATCCAGGGCTGGCTGTTTGAAACTTGTAGTTATGAAACTAAAATATGGTGTGCATTGAGTCTGTCTGTTTTCCCAATGCGGGAAACTTTCAGTCACATAGTAACTGAGTCAGTCCTATGGCATAAGCCAAGTACAGCAAGTGACCAATAAGTTACCACTTCATTACAAAAGAAAGGTTTCCTCATCCAGATATGATAAAGATTATATCAACACAACTGCCTTCTTCTTTTTATATCAAAAAAATTTAACACAGATAATCACTTCACCACATATACCATAGGATTTATTGATAAGTATTCTAACAAGAGGCCATAACAATTTTATCAAGGGAGATCCAGATGCCAATTTGCAAAGATTATCCACAAGAGAGAGGATCAGCAAAACTGAGAGACCAAAGGAAAACCACAGGACAAAGAGTCTAGGTTTCCTGACAGAAACACAGTCCTCATTCTGTCTAATATATACAAATTTCAGCTAGCACAATTTGTGTAAATAATATCATCCCCCCCCCCACAATAACATGGTTCAAATTTCAGTTACCATGGTCTATTAACTATAAGTAACTATATACTGTACAAATTTCACTGCTAGTTCTCACTTCAAAAACTACTATAAACATCAGATGTACATAATGATCAGTGACCAATCATCTTGTTTCTTTCAAAGTTTGTCAGGGATGTGTCACTGTTCACAGACAGCAAAGGATGGGGCTATGTTGCCTCTTTGTCTACAAATGATGAATCTACATGACATTTTATGAAAATTGAACTGTCCAAACACAGATGAAAGTGAAACAAATGAAAAAGTGATAGTGCTGGAAGTAAAATTCAAGTAAAAGAGAAGCAAAATTATAGAAAAAATAGGTGACCCTGGGAAGACTTGATACTGCCCCACTCAAGACTCTAGGTGTACAGCCAAAGGAACTTAGTGAAGATGACCTCATCAAGGAGTGGAGTCGTGACAAAAAGATGAAGATGTCCAGAAGGAAATGATACTGGCAAAAATTTCATGCTAAACACTAGGTGCTATTTGACAATACTGAAAGAGCAAAGGATAAAATGTTGAAAGCTGATCCAAAATTAGAAAGGAGTATGGAGATTAACCATGACATGGAATATATTCTCACTCCCTATTATAAGTTATATGTAGAGAAGGAGGCAAGCAGCATACAAATTCTTCATACGTTAATTGACAAAGAAATAAAATACTTTTTTAGGATTCTAATGCTTTAAATTAGTGTACTAAATAAACATTAATTTTAATTATTTTTCTTTGTTTCATGATACATAACTAATGGTAAAAGATCTTTTACTTTTTTGATAAAAATGTTTAAAGATCACAGAACAAGGAAAATTTTTGCTTAAGACCACTTTTCATAGTTTCAGCTTGCATGATCATTTTACAGTCCAACACTACCATGCAAAGTATAAACTGTCTATATACTGTAAGGTAAAGAAAGAAATAAAGGAAAAATCCAGAAGAGTTATGTTACAATACTACAACTAAATATTAATTTTTCCTTCTCTAGCATATCTTTCCAAGCCACAAAATGTAAGCAAGGATGAAAGAGAGATGCCAATTACCAAGTATGAAAAATTGCTAAGAATTTATATTCCTTATTTTTAATACTGTATCTTAATATCTATATATCCTAAAAGTAGAGACAAATGTGTTTTTTATTCAATTTATGTATAGACTAGACTAGTTTTTTTTTTTTTTTTTGAGACAGTCTCACTTTGTTGCCCTGGGTAGAGTGCCATGGCATCTTAGTTCACAGCAACCTCAAACTCTTTGGTTCAAGTGATCCTCTTACCTTAGCCTCCCAAGTAGCTAGACTACAGGCACCTGCCACAACACCCAACTAATTTTTAGAGATGGGGTCTCACTCTTGCTGGGTGCTGGGATTACAGGTGTGAGTCACCGCACAGGCCTCAAATGCTCATTTCTTAAACCATAATTAGGTCTTCTATTATTGGAAGCCCAAAGCATTCCATGGATTATCCATTCTTATTTTAGACTAACCAAATGTAAATATAAATAGTCAAGGATGAAGATGACCAATAACACTACATTTGTTGAGATAGAATACCAAGGTGATAAAATTTTTCTTGCTTTAAATTTCAATTCTACTCCTGCTTTGACAGTGTTTGTACAATTACTTTAACAGGAAAAAGGACAAGAAATATTAATGCAAAACCAAATTCTAAATTTACCTACTTTTTATCAGATTTTAAAATATAAGCATACCTTGGACACAACTCAGGTTCCCTTTCGAAGCACCACAATAAAGTGACAATCACAGTAAAGTGAGTCAAACAATTCTGGCTTCTGAGTGCATATAAAAGTTACGTTTATACTAACTGTACTCTGCTAAGCATGCAATAGCATTTTGTCTAAAACATGACATATATATATTTTAAAATACTATACTGCTAAACAATGGTAACATCACGTGAGCTTTCAGCAAGTCGTAGTCCTTTTTGAGGTGAAGGGCGTTGCCTCAAGGCTGATGGCTCCTGACAGATCAAGGTGCTGCTTGCTAAAGATTGGGGCAATTGTAGCCATTCCTTAAAATAAGACAAAACTCTTCCTTTCTCCAAAGATTCCTCTTTAGAATGTGATGCCATTTGATAACATTTTATGCACAGTAGAACTTCTTTCAAAATTGGCCATCAATCCTCTCAAAACCTGCCACTGCTTCATCACATACATTGGTACGACATTCTAACTCTCTACTGGCATTTCAATGATGCTTGTGGTATCTTCACTAGTAGTCAATTCCAAGAAAGCACTTTCTTGCTCATCGGCAAGAACCAGCTTCTCATCCATTCATCATTTATCACAAGACTGCTGGCTTGGCGCAGTGGCTCACGCCTATAATCTCAGCTCCTCCCATGAATCACAAATATTTTTAATGGCATCTAGAATGCTGAATCCTCTTTAGGAGTTTTTCAATTTACTTTGCCCAGATCTGTTAGAGGAAACACTGTCATTGGCGGCTATCACCTTACAAAATGTATCTCTTTAATAATAGTACCTAAAAGTCTGTGGGCTGTAGAACAGATGTGTTCACAGGCATGAAAACATTAATCTCCTTGCATGTCTCCCTCAGAGCTCCTGGGACTATATTCACTGTTAATAAACAGTAATATTTTGAAAGGAACTTTTTCCTAAACAGTGGATCTAAACAATGAGCTTTAAATATTCATAATTCCAAGCTCTGAACAGATGTGTTATCATCCAGGCTTGACTGTTCCACTTACAGAGCACAGAAAGAAAAGATTTAGCATGATTATAAAGGGCCTTAGCAGTCCTGGAACAATAAATGAACCCTAGCTTTAATTTAACACACTGACTGCTACACTAGAAAATTTTTTTTTCCTTGGGACCACAGTATTTTATTAGATCTAGATAGGTCAAGAGATGTGTGAGTTATATATGTTTCACAATGCCAGGTTCAAAACTAGCATAAGTTAAGTATCATAGGGAAGTCACCAGTTACCTAACCCCCTAACAAAAGAGTCACCTGTCCTCTGAAACCAGGCATTGACTTCTCTAGCCATAAAAATTCTAGATGGCATCTTCTTCTAATAGAAGGCTCTTTCATCTATATTGGAAATCTAATGTTTGGTATAGCCACTCTCATGAGTTATATTAGCTACATCTTCTGGATAACTTACTGCAGCTTCTTTATGAGCACTTCTGTTTCACCTTGCATTTTTATGTTATGGAGACAGCTTCCTTTGTTAAACCTCATAAACTAGCTCTGTTAGCTTCCAATTTCTTCTGCAGCTTCCTCACCTCTCTAAGCCTCATAGCAATGAAGATAATTAGTGCTTTGTTCTGGATTAGACTTTGGCATAAGAGAAGTGCTGTGGCTGGTTTCATCCTCTATTCACATGGCTCAAACTTTTTCTATATTAGCAATAAGGCTGTTTCATGTTCTTAACATTTGTGTGTTCACTGGAGTAGCATTTTCAATTTGCTTCAAGAATTTATCCTTTCCATTCACAATCTGGCTAACAATTTGGCATGACAGGCCTAGCTTTCAGCTTGTCTTGGCTTTTGACATGCCTTCCTCACTAACCTTCAGCATTTCTAGCTTTTAACTTGAAGCGAGAGACCTGTAACTCTTTCTTTTACTTGAACACTTAAAGGCCATTGAAATCAACAATTTCAAATTATTGTGTCTCAGGGCACAGGGAGGCCAGAGGAACAGGAAAGAGACTGAAGATTCGCAGGTCAGTGGAACAGATCACACATATTTATCAATTAAGTTCACTGTCTTTACCCTGGCACAGTTTGCACATTGGAGCCTTAAAACATTTATAACAGTAACATCAAAGATCAGTGATTACAGATCACCATAACAGATGTAATGTAATGCAAAAGTTTGAAATATTGTGAGAATTACCAAAATATGGCACAGAGACACAAAGTGAGCATATGATACTTGGAAAATGGCACTAACAGACTTGGTCAACACAAGGTATAAACAAACCTTCTGTTCATTAAAAAAATGATTATCTGAACTAGAAACCAGCCAGGCTTGCAGGAAGGAGCTAACGGGCAATCCCGCTTGGTAAAAGATGCAGGCAGCCCACATGTCTCTGCACAAAAGACAGCCCAGAAAATAGGGAGGAGACAAGATGGCCTACTGGAGTCAGCTTTCCACAGAGGCTCCCATTCAGAAAGAGTGTTAAAGGACAGAAGTTTAGCAAGTAAGCCAATGGGTTGGAGCTAAGCCAAGAGAGAAGGTTGAAGAACACACATCAAACCTGCTGAGGCAAGCTGCAACTCCAAGGATACAAACAAAAGGTACAAAACCCATCATCAAGCAGACGGGAGTCCCCTCCCCCATGAGAATGGCTTGCAGTATACACCATACAAACAAGCAAACAGAGTTTAAATGTCTTCCCATTTTATTCCACAGGAGAGACCCTCTAAAAACTGGACCTTCTTCCCCTACTAGGGTACCATGGAACTCTCCCACCAGGCATAAAACTATAAAACTGTATATATTCTCTACCTGCAATTCTGAACTCACAACACTCCCCTCTACTCTGACCCAAGGTCTGGAAGCCTGTCCCCCATGGAGTCCAGATTCTTGGGCATTTTCTCAAGAGGTGTGGACAGAGCCAGGGCTGTTGCTGGTCTGTGCTAATTCTGCAGCACAAGAGTAAGGAGAAGACGATTAACTGAGAGGGAACCATACAGGAGCAGTGGTGCCCCAAGGCGCAGAGCAGCAGCCACAGTGGTGGGAACAATAGGGCTCACACACCTATCCCTATCTCCTGCGGGGCTATTCTGGATAGACACTCCCTGTCTCTCTGGACAACCAGAGGAAGCCAGGCATCTTCTCCAGTGGCAACCACTGGCAGAACAGATCCGGGTCAGAAACTCAGGCCCCGTGAGTAAAGGGTGGGCCTGAGGCAGTACCAGCCTAGACAGAGCGTGGGGACTAGAATACACGCACACAGAGACAGCAGACTCCTAGGGCAGGGCTGACCCAGAGGACCGCTTTACTGAGCCTAAGACACACCTGGGCCTCAGGGGATCATAGCTGAGACAAAGGTAGATGGGCAGAAGTGCGCCCATCTCAAGACTGGATAGCATAGACCAGGGATGAGTTGCAGTTTCTGTGACCTCAAAACAGTGTCTGATCCACAGGGGAATATAGCAGGGACAGAAAGAAATTCTGCAAAATTGTTGTGTTTTGCCAGCAACATCAATTGGGGCAGGGCTGGAACTGAGTGAACCATCTCAGACTCCATTAAGCACCTGAGGTTGTCAGGCCCCACCTCTCCTTGCCAGATAGAGGCAGAGAGTGAAGGCCTGGTTGAGGAGACATAGATCTCCCTCTGACTCAGGTAGGCACAAACCCCTGGAGCATCTGCTCATTGCTAGGAACTGGGTCGCAGCCCTATGGGGTTACCAGTGACCGGATGTGACAGAGGTGCAAGGTGGGGAAGGAGGCATCAACCTTCCCAGACTAATTTATTTGCTGGGGAGGTCCTTCTGACCTAACAGATCACCAGAGTGATTAATACTTGAGCTGCCAGCAGACCACTGCTATCTAGTTGCTGGAAACCTTTTGAACTCTCCCACCTGAGACCAGTGCTAACTAAGACAATTGATTTGGACCTCTTGAACTGGGCCAATCACCCAAGGACTATCCAAAGTGGTAACCTGGGTGTATGGTTGTGGGAAGGTTTGATTTTCCTGTTCCAATTGTTGCCTGTGGTGGGCGGGGTGACTTAATTGCTGGTATTTCTCACAGCTGAGACTTCTACCCAGCATAACTGATTCACTAGGGGAGGACAGAGACAAAAACATGACAAAGCCACTTAGCCCCACCACACCAAGCAGGCCCCCAGTTTCTCAGGTGCACTGTACGGGTCCTTGGCAAAACTCTAGGGGAAAAGGTACAGACACCAGTCCCAGCTTTTGGGCAAAGGGCTGATTAATCACTACTCTTGGAGCCCCTCAACCCAACTTCTCTTTATGTGTTCATCTAGCCAAATGGTGTAAAATTATCATAGGACAGAATCAGCAGAAAAACTCCAGTAACATAAATAACCAGAGTAGATCAACCCCCCCCCCCCAAGGAAGGATGTGGCAGATGCATCTGAAGATACCATCCATAAATAGATGGCTGAGATGTCAGAAATTGAGTTCAGAATTTGAATAGCAAATAAGATTAACAGAATGCAAGAAAGGAAAGAGCTAGAACATCAAGAAATTATTCAAAAGATGTCTCAAGATATCTTGACAATCAATAATTTCAAGACATCAACAATTTCAATTTCAAAGATAAAATTATCAACAATTTTAAAAGATTGAGGCAAGAGTTTGTAGCCCTCAAAGATCTAAAAAATATGGTAGAATCCCTCCGTAACAGAGTGGAACAGGTTGAAGAAAGGATCTCTGACATTGAAGACAAAGCTTTTGAACAAGCCCAAGAGCACAAAGATGAAAAGGAATGGAAAGCAAAAATGAATCATTCTCTCACAGAGCTCTGGGATAATTCAAAGAAAACTAATATTCACCTTATAGGAATTCCTGAAGGCGACAAAGTTGCTTTGCAAAGCACAGAGGCTCTTCTTCATGAAATTATGAAAGAGAACTTTCCAGACATGCCAAGAGATTCTGAAATTCAGATAGCAGATAGTTTCAGAACCCCAGCACAACTCAACCCGAACAAGACACCCCCCAGGCACATCATAATTAACTTCACTAAAGTTAATATGAAAGAGAAAATTCTGAAAGCAGTTAGACACAAGAAAACCATAACCTACAAGGTGAAGAGTATTAGAATAACTGCAAATCTCCCTGCTGAAATCGTTCAGGCTAGAAGAGGATGGTCAGCAACTTTTGATCTCCTAAAACAAAATAACTTCCAACCCAGGATCCTGTATCCAACTAAACTGAGTTTTATCTATGATGAAGAAATTTAATGACATTCACATGTTGAAGAAATTTGCCATAACTAAACCAGCTCTGCAGGAAATTCTCAAACCTATCCTCCATAATGACCA
>CAUYQV010133110.1:0-45326 GCA_963574575.1 Galagoides demidoff | reverse complement strand
TCACAGCTCATAGCAACCTCCAACTCCTGGGCTCAAGCGAGTCTCCTGCCTCAGCCTCCCAAGTAGCTGGGACCACAGGCACCCGCCACAACGCCCGGCCATTTTTTGGTTTCAGCCATCATTGTTGTTTTGGCGGGCCCGGGCTGGGGATTGGAACCCATCACCTTAGGTGTACGTGGCTGGCGCCTTAGCCGATTGAGCCACAGGCGCCGAGCCGACCCATGTTATTGTTAATCTTCTCTGCGCCCTATGAATTAAGTTGTACCATCCTCACTCTGTAATGTAGGGAATTGAGTCTTCCTTTACGAAGGTTTCTGGAGGATGCTGACTAGCATTGGCTTGGATTAGAATTTGGGCATGTCTGAATTCTGATCCTGTTTGTTTAATCACTATGAGATATACAATGGACTCCACTAAGGACATTTTTTAGCTTTAAGTTAAATTAATCTAATACTTGCTTTCTATTTTATAATAGCTTCTTTTTCTGTGAAAGTCTGCGGTTTCTCTAATTTGATCAGAACTAGTTTCCTTAATTTCAGAAATGGCCCAGCAGCTTTCACTTAAAAGAAACTGTCTTTTTGGTTTTTTAAAATTCTTTGAGAACAAAGCGAGCACACAAAATATAGTATTAACTGTGAGCTGGAAGCTATTGAGCTTAAAATTATAAATACGTTTCACTTAAGTGTATATAGTAAACATTCAAAAAATGGAGGTGTTTTCACATAAGTACTAGTTATTATTACTCAGCAAAATCCAGCAGAGAAGCCTGTAAACTTTCTTTGGAAGCACATTTGCCTTAGGTAATACTGACTTGCAAGACAGTAGAAATACAAATGTCTGCTTCCCAAGCTTACTTTTTTTTTTTCTTTATCAAAGGTGTAACATGTTAGGAAGCATCAAAAAGCATAGTAATTGGCTAGAAAGGAAGCTCGTTTCATTTGCTCGTTGACTTGGAGTTAGTTGATTATTTGACTTGTTATGCTTTTTCGACTTTAAAAGGTCTGAGTTAAAAGTAATGTATTTACAGGGTTTTGTGTCAAATGAAATCAGAGTCTATAAAAATAATTTAAGTGTGAAATGTGCTTAGAAGGAGCTGCCAAGATCTGTGTTGTATCTCTCCCTTCTAAGAGTAATTGGCAGTCAGTGTGTTACCAGCGATGAATGCAGTTTGCTCACCTGCAGGAGGGGGTCTGTGGTGCAAATAGGCCAGGTCCTTACATGGTGATGGAAGATAATTAAAATACTGTGGGCTCAGTCAGATGTGGATTCAAAGACAAGCTCTGTGACCTTGCGTGAGTTACTTAATCTGCCAGTGCCTCGGGTCTTTCATCTGTTAAATGGGAATAATAGTGAAGATTGAGTAAGATCAAGTATGTCACTATGCAGTGAATGTCAGTTAACAGATACCACTGTTAAGTTGATGATGGTAAATTAGCTTAGTAAAGAAAAAATGCTTCCCACCATTTGTGTAAAAATTTTAAGGTGGGAAAAGGATTTGTCATCATTGACTTTTAACTTTTAGTCTAAGTAAGACCTGTGATGGTAACATTTATTTTTCTTTGCAACTTTATCTCCTGTTCCTATCCACCAGGGACCCTCTGGGCTTACTTAAACAGTTTTGCCATCCTCTCATCCCCTTTCAAATTTCCATTATGTATTTAACTTCTGAAAGGCCTTCAGTACATGTAGATAGCTCTTTTCCCTAATCTCTGGATGGCAACCTGCCCAGAGCTCCACCAATGCTGTTCTCAACCCTCCTGGAAGTCAAGCATTTCTTCCTAACCTTTGTGGACCCTGCAGATATACAGGTGGCCACAAAGGAACTTATGGCCACCCTGTGCTTCTTTCTTGAATCTGCACCTTCTTCCACGTCCCCTGTTCCTTCCTTTGCCTGGCCCCAGCTTTGCTTCTTAGAGGATTGAATAGGCCTCCTAACTCCTGTCCCTGAGCCACTTGACACCCTAGTGCCAGCGTGATTCCTTCTTAACATGTTGAGTCAACCATCTTATTCTCCTGTTTAAAATAGTCCGTGTCCCCCACACAAGAGAAAAACACAATTAAATTCAAGAGGAGGGAGAAGGGGAGAGGGGGGAATGGAATTGGGGTGCTCTCACCTAACGGGCACAATGTAGGGGTATATGGCACACACACAACTCCTGAGTGAACAGCTTAACTACAACTTGGATTTTACCTAACGAACCCAAACAATGTAATCTAATTGGATGTACCCTCACATTAATCTGAAATAAAAAAGTCAACAAAATGTTCTGTGATCTCCCCATTGCCTGTAGACTCTTCAAACTGATGTGGGCCTGTTTCTGCCTCCATATGCCCGTTGGTTTTTCCTTATAGCCCCCAGTTCCAGCCATACCGAGTTTCCTAAGAGTTGTGTGCTGGCGCACTCCACCCTGCCCTGCTACATCGGTTCTCCCTTCTGGAATGCCTCTTTCCTCACCCACTCCTGAGGCCGTCTGGCTGATTCCCAAACATTGCAAAAGAAAGACCGGGCTCAAGTATTGTGTCATATGGGAATTTTTGAGTCACGAGAAACAGAAAACACAAGTTAAACTGGTTTAAACAATAAAGAGACTTGATGGGTTCATGTACCCAAGAAGCCCAGATAATGCAAGGCTAGACCCATTGTTCAAAGAGATCACCCAAGACACCGTTTCTATTTGTCTTCTCTGTCCCTTTGAGGTCTATCTCGGTGGCAGCCACCTTTAGCTTCCTGGGGTTAAAGTTTCATCTTTCTTGGTAGCTCTTTTGAATAAAGGAGGAAGTTCTTTCCCAGGAGCCCTGTGCAAACATCGTTTTGCATTTGCCCAGATTGGGTTGCATGTCATCTTTGAACCAATTACTTTGACCAAGGCAATGAGCTTTTCATTAGCTTAACTTAATCAGAGTTAGACTTGAGGTTGAGAGTAGTGTCAATTCCACCAGATTTTGTCATCACGAATAATAGGAAACATTGTTGGAGGAAAAGTCATCCTGACTCTCCTCCCTCCGTATTATTGAACTTTGAAAAAAACCTCTATTCCAAGCCTTTTCACACTGTATTTCACAGCGAGTAAAGTCCTTTATCCCTAGCGCCTGGCACAGCACCAGCCATAACGGCCTTCACTAAAAAGTGTGGGATTAAATAAAGGAAACCCATTTTGCTTGCTTTAATCCCCAAACGTGCCCTTGCCTTTACCCTTGGCAGAAGATTTTTGCCTCTGGTGTTTCTGAAGTTACACAACTCCAAGTAGATTGCTTTAGTTTTACTTTGCTCTTTTTAAAAAAGGTACCTATTCTCAGCTGTATCTTTCTTCCTCTTGAGGTGAAATGTATCCTCTCATGATTATCAGTGCCGGCCCTCCCTGCTTGTGTATTCTCTCAGACCCCTTTCCCAGTCCTTCCCATCACCACCTGTCCTACACCGGCATTTTCACAGTAGAGTTTAGAGGAAAAGAATTGGAACTGGACGATTATAGGCATACATTTTGATTCCACAATCTCATGGCTGTGAGACTATGGTCAATTGCTAATCTCCTCTGGGCTTTGCATGAGAGGACGTGAGTATCCTGCCCAGGCAGCCAGATGATTTGGTGATGAAGCTCATAGGCTCATCACTGATAACCCTGTGATAAGGCTTTGTATGATAAGACCTTACAAAATCAAAATAGACCCTCATATCATGACTCAGAGACTTTGTCCATGTGAAGGGTATATGAGACCAAAGTCTTGAGGATGACAGCTATTTATTTGGGTTCATGGTTAAAAAACAAAACAAACAAAAAAAAAACACAAAATAAACTTAGAAAGGAAGGAAGCTTTTTCTTTTCCCTTTTCTTTTTCTTTCTCTTTCATTTTTTCTTTTTTACCAAGGCTGTAATCCAGTTTTTAATTCTCACCACTGTATGCAGCAATTCTACGCAGCCCATGTTAAAAATGAGAAAAATGAGACTCAGAGCTAATGGGTGGAACAGTGAGGATTAAACACAAATTCTTTATCCACAATGATCACAAATGCTTACTCACATAGAGCCCTTGGTTCTTGTAGAGACTTTCATGGAAGCAAAACTGACAATACATTGTAATTTGAATTTCTATAGAGTGGGATTACTGGAGGAAGATGTTAAGTGGGACAGCCTGGGGCATGTTGGTTATTGTAGTCTCCCTACTTTATTTACTTATTATTTATTTATTTTGAGATAGAATCCCACTATGTTGCCCTAGGTAGAATGCTATGGCATCACAGCTCACAGTAACCTCAAACTCTTGGGCTTAAGTGACTCTCTTGCCTCAGCCTCCCAAGTAGGTGGGACTACAGGTGCCTGCCACAATGCCAGGCTATTTTTTGGTTGCAGTTGTCATTGTTGCTTAGCTGGCCTGGGTGGGGTTGAACCCGCCAGCCCTGGTGTATGTGGCTGGCGCCCTAACCACTGAGCTATGGGCACTGAGTCTACCTACTTTATTTTTAAAAGAAAATTAGTATATGGTTTTGATCGAGTGAAATTTATATAAAAGCCCAGCAAACATTTTGTGTGAACCTTTTATGGTCTTTTAAAAATTTTAATAGCACAAATATATTAAAATGCATTATGTTTATAGTTATAAAAATAGAATGAAATAAACGTGCACAAGAGAGAGCTCCTTTAAGGTTCTCCGCCCACCTCGTGTTTCCCACTAGGGTTTTACTGGTGTTTTGCAGGTCAAGTGGTCTGAATGTTGGGGCATTTCTTTACCGATCTACCT
The DNA here is from genome assembly GCA_963574575.1 of Galagoides demidoff. Classification (NCBI taxonomy): domain Eukaryota; kingdom Metazoa; phylum Chordata; class Mammalia; order Primates; family Galagidae; genus Galagoides; species Galagoides demidoff. The sequence continues at coordinate 40,589 of CAUYQV010133110.1, read as the reverse complement.
ACTAGTCTTTTTCCAGCTTTTTGACCACAGACTTCATGGGCAGCTCACTGGAGTTTTCAAAGGTTGTTTCCCCATAAGCCAGTTTTGCTTTCTTTTCTGATTCAGAACCAAGTTTTGAGGTAGGATCGGTTTCTGTGGTATGAATTTTTCTCTGCTCTTCCCTCTGCTAACTCTCTGAAATGGAGGCCAGAAGAATGTGGCCCAAAGAATGTCTGTAGGAGAACCCATCCCTGGAGAGCCTCTCCCGCCAGCTAATATGTAGCCTAGCAAGTAGGGAGAGTTCCATTTGGGGTACCCTGCCTTGCTCTGCAACAGTTCCCGCTTGCAAAGGAAATAACTAAAATCCTAAAACTTCAATACTGTAATGACAACCTAGAAAATTAATATTTCCTAAAGAAAAAATCCAAAGGCAAATGGTTTATGTAAACTAATAGTCCTTAAGGCCACTTAAAGGTACTAACTTCAAATGACCAATCACACAAACAACTCACTCTCTCTAGATCTCTATGGGTAGTGCTCAGGCGCTGGTATTTTTAAACACCCCCTGGGTCACATTAATGTGTAGCCAGACTTCAGAGCTGTGGAATCTTGATCACCCCCTTTGATTTTCTCTCACCCGTTAGCATTTGCACATTAAAGCAATACTGTGTGAGCTGGCACCTGGTTTTGGCTCATGTTTTTCTTGTGTATCGTGTATGTTTTCCCAACTAGCTTTTAAGTGTGTTTTGTTTTTCCTCACGTATCCCTAACAGCACCTGATAGACTACCCTGTACATCTTGGCTGTTTGAACTGTCTCCCTAAATTAATAGTCCATTAGTGCAGAGTACCTGTTATAACCCTGAGTGACAGATAACCGCCACCACCAATGACTCATTAAGGAGAGATGATAAGGGGAAGCACATGAGCTTTAAGTCCACTGGTTTCTGGAAGGTGGTGAGGACGCAGTATGAGACATTACCATTCTGTTTGTGGGGTTTGACAAGGGTTACAGGGTGACAGTGGGGGTATTGTCAGGCAAATTGCCCAACTTTCCAACTTTCAAATCATCATCTTCTTTTCTTTTCTTTTCTTTTTTTTTTTTTTTTGGAGGAACTCTTGGAATGTGAATTTTGGTAGACTCTTCCCTTCCTCCTGTTGTGCTAGTGATGGGAATTGATGATCCCTTTTCCTGCCTGTTTAGCAGCTCGGGCAGAGACCTTGGTGCTCTCATTATTGCCACTCACAGGGAGCCTGCCAGGAGAGATAAAGTAGGGGTGGGGATGGTCAGCAATCCTTGCAGCTACCAGGACTGTTAGGAGTCCTGGTAGCTGTTTAGTAGATGGGTTGTTTACTTACCAGGCTCATTCAGCTTCTATTGTTTGGAAGAACCGCAGCTGCTGCTTAGTGCAATATGTCAGTTACCTATTTCCCCACTTCTGGTTTAAATCATGAATCTGGATGTGTCTCTTTTCCTTTTTCCTTTTTCTCTCTGTTCTGTCCTGTCTCATCCAGTCCCATGGCTTTACATACTATCCTATGTGATGATGACTTCAGAACCTATCTCCTGCCCTGACCTTTTCCTGAACTCAGATTCATATATCCAGTTGCCTATGTGGAAACTTCTACTTGGAATTCTTACAGACATTTTGGATACAACATGTCCAAACTGAACTTTTCTTCCCCCAAACTCCATTTATTCAGGCCAAAAACTTTTGATGACTCCTTGATTTCTTTCACTCTCCACTCCCAGTTCTTTTGTAAATTCTATGAAAACACTTCTCAAATCTGACTGCTTCTTGCCATTTTCACTGCTGGGCTTAGCCACAATCTTCTCCAGACTGTTTCTATAGCCTCCTAAAAACATGATATTAAATATAGCTTTAATATAAGCTTAGAATTTTTAGGTATTTATTTGTTCATCTCTTCCATTTTCCACCCCCGTGCATACCACTCTTTCTTTCTCCCTGTCTCCCTGTCTCGCCCTTTTGATGTATTTAAAAGAAAAAAAGTTGCAATAGTTTTAGGATTCCAGAGAAGCTATAAGATAGTTTAGAGAATTCCTGTGTACCCTTCCCTCCATTTCCTATAATGTTAATATCTTCTATAACATTAATACATTGGTCAAAACTGTGAAATTAACATTGGTATATTATTGTCAATTAAACTATAAACTTTAATTGGATAACATTAGGTTTTCCACTAATGTTCTTTTTCTGATTGAGAATCCAGACCAAGATTCTACATTGCTTTTAGTCATCATCTATCCTTAGGCTCCTCTGATCTGGGACAGTTTTGCCGTTTTTCCTTGTTTTCCATAGGCCTGCCGGTTTTAAAGAGGACTGGACGGTTGTATTTAGGAAGTCACCCGTTTGGGCTTGCCATGTGTTTGTTCATGATTATGGGTTTTTAGGGTGATTACCATGGGGGGTGGGGTGTCCTTCTCATCACAGGATAGCAGATGGTTTACCTGATGTCTGCGTAACTTACCACAGATGATGTTCACCTTAATCTTGGGTTTATCATGGTGTTCACAGGTTTCATTGTTACAATGTTGCTATTGTTGCTTTTTCTTTCTTTATTCTATGGACGTGAGTCAGACAGTCCCAGCCACTCTGAAGGGGAGAATTACACTTCACCACTTGACGGGAGAATCTACATATATTGGACTTCTGAAAATACCCTCTTTTAAATCATAAATTTGTGCATCAGCTTAAAAGAATAGTTCAGAGATTCTATAAATATATTTGGGATGTGGACCCATATTGTTTTATTTGTGTATTTACAGCTGTTAAGTACTTATTAAGTACTGTATATATTATCACTGTGGAAATCACTTGTACACATAGAACATCACACTGTTTTCTCTCCTGTTTTCATGAATGAAGCCGTTCTCTTCTGTCTTTGAAGCCAAGGGCTGGGGAAAGGGACAGAATCATTTGTCTCACTTGTCTCCTTGAAGGCTCCATGTTTGAGTTGTCTACCTTGACTGGAGAAACACTTTGGTATCCTCCGTCTTATCAAAGAATTGCAAGGAAGTAACAGTGTTCTCGGACAGGATGAATTTAACTTCACCTTTATTTTCAATGCAAATACTTGCTAATTAACACTTTTTGAAAGGGGGTGGGCGAAGGATATAATGTCAAGCCCATGATGATGAAGAGCAAGTCTAGGTTGGGTACCCATAGCTCAGTGGTTAGAGTGCCGGCTCCACATGCCAGGCTGGAGGGTTTGAGCCCAGCCCAGGCCTGCTAAACAACAGCATCAACAAAAAAGCAAGTCTGAAAATATTAAGGCACTGAGTAATCAATATCAGTGAAATTAACGTAAAAAATTAAAATCTTAGTCTTAAGAATGTGTTTAATCTGTTGATAATAACTAGCATATTGCTTATTTTAGGTGGATGGGTTTTATCTCCTTTTCCCAGCCTCTTCCAATTCTTACCTGACATTACATTTTTAACCCACGTTCTCCATATACCCAGCACAAGCTTTGGTTTATGACTTAGACCGATAACACACGCCTTATCTAATTATCTAAGTAGGTGATAGTGACCTTATCCTGACATTAAGAAAATAAAATGAGGACATACACACAAAGTACGGCAGGGCTTTGGCTGTAAAATGCCTTGATGCTGTGCGTTTACATGTGAGCACGCAGATTTATCAGCCTGGGCCCCCATGTGCGAGGGCAGCAGCTTTTCTCTACCCTGTCTGCAATTGCTCAGCCCTCCTGGTATTTGCAGACTTCCGCAGCTACCATTCACAAGGTCTTGGCCACGGCACGCTCGTTTCTCTCACTTTATTACCATCACATCTGATTCCAATTTGCTACCAAATTGAGTTTCCAGTCCTGAGCCTGACATTCAAGCCGTCAGGTGGATTAGCTCCCTCGGCTTGGTTAGCAGAGTGGCTTCAGGTCAGTTGACAGTGGCCTATTGAATGTCCCCTGCCCCTCATCTTGGAATCTCAGCCGCCATCCCGCGCAGCAGCAGTGCTGGGTTACCCACCGTAACCTTTCTCCTTGTTTAGAACTCATAATTCTAGACCTGCTGGAAGGACTTCTGATTAAAAACAGAGTTGGTTTTTTATCTTTTATCTTGCTGTTTCAGCAGCTTTTTCTCAGAGCAAGGCAGCCAGTTTACGGTCAGGTCATTTGTGGAATATGATTGATTGATTCATTCGCTTCTTTCCGTCTTACACACATACCTTCTGTGTGATCTATTTGCATATATAGCTGAAATAACATCTGATTTTTTTTGTTATTGTTATTTATGGTAACGACTCGGGTACTTTCTTTGCTGCTGTCAGATCACCTTAGTAGACACAGCACTGTTACTCATTTGGGATCCAGGCCTTTTGCTGTGCAGTGGGTCTCAGTTTCTTTCTCAAAGAAATGTCTGGCGAGCTATTAACTTCTAGGTAGCTCACGTTTTTCCTACCCTTTTTTTTTTTAACCTGACTGCAACTCTTACGTCTAAGTGTGTGTCATAACCAAAGATACGCATATAGAAAATTACTCATTGCTTTTCTATTTATGTTTTAATTCCTGGGGAAAACTGTCTCGGTCAGAGACTTTTCTCTTGTTATTAGGGGTTTTAGGAAATGAAGGTATATTTATGTTTCAGAATCAGGGAGCCAAGTTCAGCAAACACTATAATTTCTTGGGGATAATCAAGGATGAAAGAAAAATGTGAAACAAAACAACAACAAAAGATAAAAGGCCTTACCACTAAATCCTGCAGCCCTTGAAAAGAAAATGTTAGCTATTGGGAGAAGGAAGATGGCACTTAGTTCCCACAACTGTTAGTTGATCTTCTTACTATTAAACAGTTATATGGGCATTATCATTGTGTATGGAAAGATATTTGCCAGTTAATAAGCGTGCTCTGTTCCAAGCAGCACACCACTGAGCATTCCTCCCCTCTTATGCTCTCAAGGCTGTTTTCTGCAACACTGCGTACATGTGCTCTGAGGCTTCTGTCTACGTCAAATGCTTAATGATCCCGTAAAAATAGGGGCAAGTTTGAAGCTGACGGGAAACACCTTTCAAAAGATAATGCTCAAACATCTGAAAAGCAAAAAATGCATGAGGATTATAGGAATGAATAACCAAATTAATTCAAATCTTCTGAATGTGTAGTACACTTCATTTTGAGTTTAAATAACCAGGTAACTCATTGCTTCCTATTCTTTACTGTAATCAAGTAATATTCTTGAGTAGCTGCCAGGCTTTGAAAACTTCATTAGTAGACAAAGGTATTTCTGAATCCATTTTTGTTTTATTTGTTTGGTTGGCCTATTTGCTGAGTTGGTTGGTTGGTTTTTGGTTTTCCATGGCCTCCCTTTGATTAGCTAGCTAATCTTAACTTGAGAGGTGTGTGAGAGCACCCTGGTAAAACTAAAACACCCTTATTTATAGTTGTTGTGAGTGTTTATCTTTTAGAGGTTCATCAAGGTACTTTTAAATGTCCTGAGTAATAGATCACATTTGTTTTGAGAAATAACTCCAAAAGGAAACCTTTTGTGTTAGCTTTTACAAAATAATAAAGTACATTTTGGGGTATGCATAGTGTTTAGCATGAATTTATTTCTGTTGAGGGCAGATAGTCTGACTTAATTGTCCTTTTCATTTCTTCTTTCATTTAATTATAATCCTGCAAAATCTCTCCTACTTCTTATATCTCTTTCCTATTTGGGTCAGTCCTTTGCTTCCTCAAGTTTTTGTTATGCTCAATTATAGGGCCACGTAACTCAACTCAGTATTTTACTGTGGTTGATTTGGGAAGATTGATGTTTTCTGTGCTCTGGAATGGAGATAAATTGTGTTTGTACCTTAAACATAGTATATTGAAAGAACAATGTAGGAAGGGATCCAGCATAAAATTGTGACATTGAAACTTTTTCAGTATAGGGCGGCACCGGTGGTTCAGTGAGTAGGGTGCCAGTCCCCTATACCTAGGGTAGTGGGTTCGAACCCGGCCCTGGCCAAACTGCAACAAAAAAATAGCTGGGTGTTGTGGTGGGTGCCTGTAGTCCCAGCTACTCAGGAGGCTGAGGCAAGAGAATCGCCTAAGCCTAAGAGATGGAGGTTGCTGTGAGCTGTGATGCCATGGTACCCTACCAAGGGCAACAAAGTGAGACTCTGTCTCTAAAAAATAAATAAATAAAAATAAAAACTTTTTTAGTATAGGAAATGCCAAATCAAGCATAATGAACATTTTATATCCCACATTGGGTATCTTAGTAGACTAAGGTTCATGTAACATCTCCTTATGTGTTTTGTTTTTCTTTTGCAGAAGGAGCTGAGTCTCCCCAGAAGAGGAAGTCTGTAAGTAGTATATTTTGCTTCTTTATTTTCTTTCTGTATGGTTTGTGGTGTGATTACTCTCTGTTTGGTTTTTAGGAACAATTAATGATAATCACCTGAATTAAGAAAAGAAAAACAAATTGAATTTATTTATGAAAATCAAATAGTAATGATTTTAATATAATTTTCAAGGTTTGTTTCTTGATGGGCATTGTAAGCCAAAATGCATATTTATTCCTGGGAGAATCTTAATTAGAAAAATTTATATAATGTCATCAAGCAAAAGTGTTAGTTTGTAGACAATATAAACTGAATCAAGAATTAACATTCTTTTTTATGTTCTGGAAATCCATGATGGTTCCTTAGACTATGGATTTGATGTAGTGTAAATAGATTTTTGTATTTGGATTGAAACCTTGGGGTTAGATAAATTTTCTATTAAATCCAGATTTTATTGAACAGATTCGTGTAATGTTATTGTGTTAAATAGCAGATTTATGAACCTTGAATTGATTTCTTTATAGTGTGTTTCAGCCTTTTATTTTTAAGACCAATAATATATTTCCATCAATCATAGTTTTTTTCTATTAGCAAATTACACAATGAAAGCTGTTCTTAATATTCTGCTACGTATTTAAGGTAGATTTGTTGTCAATTAGTTCTGTGTAAGGGCTGGTCTAGAAGCATTTAGAGTTGGAATCTGATGAATGTTGAAGTTGGTGAATGGGGAAGTTTGTTTGTTAAAAATTTAGTACAATATTTAAGGTAAGTTTTTGCAATTCTCTTTTGGGAGGACTAGAAAAATGTGTAGTGGTTATTTAAAGATAGGATTTGTCCTATTCGTTAAATTTTGGGAAATTTTAGCTTATGCATCTAGGAATCAAACTTCTTCAGCTGTGAACATTTTATTACTATCCATTTTTATTTTTCCTTTTTATACAAGTTTAAACTGCCAGGCAGACAGTCGTTTTTTTTTTTTTGTTTGTTTTTTTGGGTTTTTTTGGTAGAATGTGCCTAGATAATTGCCACCATCTTCCAGCTTCCATGTCTGTGTGCTACAGTTTAATGTAAAATCGTTTGCTATAGGAAAAGTCCTTGGAATTAAACACTTCCTTCTTCTGCATCATGAGTAGGACTCTTTCCTAAACCTGGAAAAGTCATCTAACCTTTTTGATAGTTCTCATCATGATAAGAAATAAGAAAAACACAAAATGTCATTATAAAAAAAAATCGTATTTCCCTTGTACTTTTAGTGAGGGCTTAAACAACCTGGATTTTTCTTCTATGCTTTATTTGAAAACTTAGGACTGTCAGTCAGATCATAGTTTTAGCCTAAAATAATGCACTTGGGGTCCCCCCCCCCCCGTTTTTGTGTTATCACAGTATGCTTCTAATAATTACTATAAACATCATGTTAATTACCAAATTAGATCCCTTATTTCTATTTAAGAGCCATTTCTCCTTTTGCACGTGGATATATCCCAATTCTGTTAATGTTAGCTGATAACTATAAATTGATGTGAATACATGTGATAAAGAAAATAATTAAATTTATTTACTTAAGAATGGAAACTCAATGAAAAAAGAATAAAGACATAACTTTGTATGCTTTGAATACTTAGTAGGAGAAAGTTGGAATTATATCTGAAACATGTAAAGTCCCCTTACTAGTAGAAATCAGTCACTCAATGATAGAAATAAAACAGTGTATGTATCAAGATAAATCTACCCTTTTTAGTTAATTCTGGGAAAAGTAGTGCTCCTAAGAGAAGCAAACCAAAAAAGAACATGGTATTTTATATTTTTTATTAAATACAAATATTCCCCAAAGAATTAACGATGCCTGATATACCTGCTCTGGGACCCAATGATATTCAACACTTTCAGTGAACACCATACAGATGCCAGTAATTACTCTTCTCATGCAAGGTTCTTTTATGTCTTTGAGAAGAAGAAAAACTTTAAAATAAATGCTAGAGTGGTTTTAATACAATTCCAATGAAGAAAGCCACAAGCGTATCTTTTTAATTATGAGTATTAGCTAACGTAATAGTACCTGATTATTAGACCTGATAACATTGTCTCAGGGTACGTACTTCATAAATGCCTCCTCCATAAATGCTTTTACATCTTTTTATACCTTCTCCAAAAAGATTGGGGATTTGGTCCTGCTGTTCTTCTGAGATTTGTATGTTACCAGTGAGCAATTGCACACGGGTGCTGTATTTCTTGTTATCTTTGGTTATACAGCAGAGTCACTAAACTTGTCAGAGGGTGTGTGCCTTACCTGACCAGACCAGACTTATTTTGATATCCTGCTACTTCTAATTTTTATGTCTTGAAGGGATAATATTTTAAAATAGCATTTTCATCATTCTGAAACTTACGTGTCTCTCAGACTTTTAAAAAGATTGAGTATTGTTTTAAATAAGCTTAATGATACTATTTTTATGTCTATATCATATGAAAAAAACAAGTATTTAAAGCTTTCACAAAAGTCAACAGAAAATGTTTTTCTTCTTCTTAATTGAAAGTATGAAAAGCAAACTTTATTTTGTCTACAAAAAATAATTCACATCCCCACTAATTTATGATTTTCTTTTTTCTTTTTTTTTTGGCCAGGGCTGGGTTTGAACCCGCTATCTCTGGCATATAGGGCCAGCACCCTATTCCTTTGAGCCACAGGCACCGCCCTAATTTATGATTTTCAATCATTTTTGACAGGAACTAACTTGAAAGCTAGGCATGGTGTCTCATGCTTGTAATCCCAGAATTCTGGGAGGCCAAGTCGGGTGGATTACCTGAGTTCATGAGTTTGAGACCAGCTTGAGTCCAGAGCGAGACCCTATCTCTAAAAAATAGCGGGACATTGTGGTAGTCCCTGTTACTTGGGACACACATTGTGGTATAGTCCCTGTTACTTGGGACACACAGGCAAGAGAATCCCCTGAGCCTGACAGTTTGAGGTTGCTGTGAGCTATGATACTACGACACTCTACTGAGGATGACAAAGTGAGACTCTGTCTCAAAAAAAAAAAAAAGGAAGTAACTTGAAGACTCATTTCATATATATTTTGAGAAGTTGCAAAGGCAATGATTTTGTTACCCCTCCCTTTATTTTAATGGTGTAAAGGACAGTAGACAAGGGAAGTCAAAGGAACTGCTTTTCAGGCAGGATGTTACTAGATGCCACGTGACTCCAAAACAGTTTTCCAGCCCTTCCTTAAGATCCCAGATGATGTTTCTATTCTTGCTCCTTGTATAGCTGAATTTTAAGGTACTACTCTTCTTTTTCCATTCAAAGAGTAACCATTTATCCAGGCTTTTGATTCCAGATCCTTCCAGCACTTCCCCTCTCGTTCTTCTTGGTACTAAACTTGTCACGCTCTCCCTCCCATCTCCTTCTTCCCAGGAATAGTCACACACAGTGAAATACTATACAGCAGTAAAATGACTGAGCTAGAGTGTATGCATCAACAGGTGTAATATCAAAACTTGATGGGCAAGAGCTCGAAGAAAATTTCAAGTAGAAGATAGCATTTACAATAGGAAATTTAAAAATGTGTAAAACAATATGTTTTTAAATACGAACATTAATAGGGCAGATATGAAAACATGCATGGGAAGCAAGTTATGAGAAAGGCTACTTATAGCCTTTCCCAGTGGAGGGAATTAAGAAAATGGTATTTGAGAGGCCTGAATCAGGAGTTTCATGTTTATCAATAATGTGGTAATATGTACATGGGTATTTATATTGTACTGATTACAATTTGGTGATTTTGAAATACTTGATTTAAAGTACTCAGTGATCTACCCAAATGAAAAAAAATCATCTTGGCACAAGCGAATTTGCACTAGAATGTTGATTGTAGTTCATTTCACAATTGCCAAGATGGGGAAGCAACCCAAGTGGCCATCAGCCCACAAATGGATCTGTGGTCTATGTGTGCCATGGACTACTATTCAGCCATCAAAAGATGGAGACTTTACATCTTTTGTATTTACCTGAATGGAGTTAAAACACATTCTTCTTAGTAAAGTATTTCAAGAATGGAAAAGCAAGTATCCAATGTACTCAATACAAATATGAAATTAATAGAGAAACATCTATACACCCACACAAGAGAAAAACACAGGTACATTCAAGTAGGGGAAGGGGGAGTAGGTAAAAAGGAAAGGGGAAGAAGAAGGGGATTAGTAAATTCTCACCTATGGACAAGGGTACACAGCAAACCCCTGGATGAAGGGCTCAACTACAACTTGAACTTTGCCTTAGAAATGCAAACAATGTAACCTAATCATTTATACCCTTATATTAATCTGAAATTTAAAAAAACTCACTGATTGCTTAAAAGTAGAATCCAAGCTGTTTTAACCAAATATTGGTATATATTTTAAAACAAAAGAAACCATGATATAAATAATAATCTATTTTGAATAATAAAAGTACACCCATACCTGTGTTTTTAGTTCATTTTATCTCATGATGAAGATTTCCCAGATGTGTGTAATTTTCAAAGAATTGAACTATCTACAGTGGCAGATACTCATTGATGAATCCCAAAACATGAAAGAAGAAAATCATGACAAACTTTTTTTTTTTGCAGTTTTTGGCTAGGGCTGGTTTTGAACCCACCATTTCTGCCATATGGGGCCGGTGCCCTACTCCTTTGAGCCACAGGTGCTGCCCAAACTTTTATATTCTTGACCTGCTTGTAGTATATATCCCTGTGGGTGGGGGTTGAAGTGTATGAGCTGTGTGCACTTGTGCTGACGGTGCATCAGAACATTGAGCTTCAGCACTGGATCTGTGGCTGGGGATTTCCGTCCTTTCAGAGTTGGGGTTGTGCTCTCCTGTTCTTTGTGTTCAACACAGTGCCGGTACAATGAGAATGGAATTCGGGTGCAGGTGTTTGTGAATATGTGCAGGTCGGTGTATAGATGATGAGCCTCCGTGCCCAGTCGCCATGCCCTGCCTGGTCTCTCTGGTTCCTGTCATTGTCTCCCACACAAAGACAGCAGTGATTCATGGCTGATGCCACATTCCCCCTGGTTTAAATCCAGTGTGGAACACATAGATTCTCTTGATGTGAATGACTTTGAGTTTTCTGACTTACCTGTCCTGCCTGTATTTATGAAAGTGCCCTGAGTGTTGTGGGTGTTGTGGGATCAGCCTCCTCCTATATTTAGAACTGAAGCCCTGAAATGACGTTTCTAAGTAGCAAAACTCTCTGGGAGGTGTTTGTTTTCAGGCAATGACAGTGAAAAAAGTGGGAAAAACTAAGTTATAAGCCAGTGGATGGTTAGGGGCAAAACCAAGATGTCCCTGGCAGCAATCATTTATTTTTACAGGACCCCTTTGTGTTTTGTTAATTGCCCAAATAAACAGCTCTCCGGGACTGAGAGGCCTGGAGTGCCCTAGTAATGTTTTATACCCTGGAGAGAGGAGCAGGAAATTGGCTGGGGCCATCTCCCTTGCGTCCTCACATCCTGCTTTTGAAGGTTCTTTCCGTTTTCTTCATACAGAGAAGGAAACTGCTCTGTCTATTCTTAGCACATCCATCCTCCCTGCTATTTAAAAGGGCCTTTCCTCTGCTTTGCTTAATTGCGAGCATCAGGGCATGGTTTCGCAGAGCCCTGGAGGTCTGGATCTATAAAATTATTTGCAATTATCACTTTGTTTTTGTAGAAATCGCTATGGACACTTGGCAGCTCCTTAGCTCTCTGTTCTTTGGCCACACAGGCTTTAAAGATGTGTTAAGATGGGCATCCAAAAGCAGGACCCGCAGCAGAAGCAGCTCTTCCCGTGCACAGCAGTCCTGGAGAAACTTTTCTCTGCAGACTCAAGTTACCCGAGAGGCAATTTAGGAGTCATGGCTTGTTTCAATTTTTTAATCTGGCAACAGTACCAGTAGCTACAACTAGTATTCTTCTCTGTAGAGTTTGTATGCTTCTCCTCCTTTCAGCCTTTTTTTTTTTTTTCAAATTATTATTCTGAGAGTGGTTGGAGTCTAATAGGGCTGGCAGTCGAGTAAGTAGGGTATATATCTATTGTATTTGACAGTTTCAGGTCTGCTAGAAAGCCCACCACCCTTACCACAGGGGGTTATGTCTGTCTGAAACACACCTACCAGAGTGCAACATCCCAGTACTAGAATTCATCCAGTTGGATCTGGCGGATGTTTTCTCTTTGATGCCTCATATATACACTTTAGACAGGGTATCTCTAAGCCACATTCAGCATAGCAGAAGATTATTCATTAATGGGGTGCTGTTGATATTCTAGTGAGAGACAAGGTTATCAGCTGAGCAGGTGTGGAGAACCGTTTTGCCACCTGTATAAATTAATGAACGATAAAAAGAATAATGAACTTATTTTACCTCTTTCTAATTCTGCCTTTCTTAAGTAAGGGCCATAAAGGATGTTTAGGGGTGGGATGAAAGATGAAAGTGGTCAGTGGAGGGAGAGAATGTGTCGAGTAGGTAGGGGGACCTGATGGTTGCCGGAGCCTCTGGCGGAGCTGGGCCTTCTGATGTCATTTGTCTTACTCTAGCTATGTTGAATTGCATGCATTGGATTAGGGTATTTCTAAAGTTGGAATCCTTTATTTTGAGACAAGTTAGGAAGCAACTTTCTGTGTCATTGAATAGACCTGGTTTACCCACTTATAAATGGGATTGTTTGCTCTTTTCTTGTTGATTAATCTAAGTTCTCTGGAGATGCTGGTTATCAGGCCTTTGTCAGATTTGTAACGGGCAAAAATCTTCCCCATTCCGAAGGCTGTCTGTTTGCCTTGGTTGTGATACCCTTAGCTGTGTAGAAGCTTTTTAGCTTGATCAAATCCCACTTATTTTTGGTATTGCTGCAATTGCCAGGGGTTTCTTCCTCATAAAGTGTTTTCCCAGTATTTGCAAATGTTTTTCCCATACTCTCTTCTAGGGTTTTTGTTGTTTTGTGTCTTACATTTACATCTTTTATCCAATGAGAATCAATTTTTATCAGTGGGGAGACTTGAACAAAAACTTCTCCAAGGATGTCAGATGAATGGCCAGCAGATACATGAAGAAATGCTCATCGTCATTAATCATCAGAGAAACACGAATTGGAGGCACTCTGTGATATGACCTAACTTTAGTAAGATTGGCCCACATCATAAAGTCCCCAAGCTGCAGATGCTGGTGTGGATATGGAGAGAAGGGAACACTTCTCCACTGCTGGTTGGATTGCAAATTCATATAACCTTTTTGGAAAGAAGAATCCTCAGAGAACTAAAAATCAACCTTCCACTTGATACCACGATTCCATTACTAGGTATCTACCCAGAAGATCAAAAATCATTTTACCATAAGACATTTGCAGCAGAATGTTTACTGCGGCTCAATTCATAATTGCCAGGGTAGAAGTAACCCAAGTGCCCATTCAGCTATAAGAAAAGATGGAGACTTTAAATCTTTTTTTTTTTTTGAGACAGAGCCTCAAGCTGTCCCCCTGGGTAGAGTGTTATGGCATCACAGCTCACAGCAACCTCCAACTCCTGGGCTGAAGCGAGTCTCCTGCCTCAGCTTCCCAAGTAGCTGGGACCACAGGTGCCCACCACAATGCCCAGCTATTTTTTTTTTTTTTTGGTTGTAGCCGTCATTGTTGTTTGGCAGCCCGGGCAGGATTTGAACCTGCCACCTTAGGTGTATGTGGCTGGCGCCTTAGCCACTTGAGCCACAGGCACCAAGCCGAGACTTTACATCTTTTATGTTTATCTGGATGGAGTTGAAACACATTCTTTTCTCTTAGTAAAGTATCTGAAGAAGGGAAAAAAAAAATCCACTGTACTCAATACTAATATGAAACCAATATATAAACAATTGCACATCCACCCAAATGATAAAACACAAATATAGTCTATCAAAGGGGAGGAGAGAGAAGGGAAGGGGATGGGGGAGAGGGCTATTGGGGGAATCTCACCTAAAGTACACAATGTGTGGGTGTTCAGCTCCCCCCGCCCCCCGGGTGAAGGGCTCAACTATAACTTGAAGTTTACCTTGGAAGTGAAAGCAATGTAACCTAAAAATTATTACCCTTATATTAATCTAAAATAAAAGAAAAAAGAATAGGCCTGGGTTGATGTAACTGGTATATATATGTGTATTTAAAAAAAAAAAAGATTTGTATTCAGACCTGTTAGGTTTCAGAACATATTGCCTTGACTGGCTATTTAGGAAAGTATTTTGAGTAAAATGAGGTTATTTCTAGAATGCAAGGGGAGAGAATCACCTTGGTTTTACAACTGATTTGAATTAGATTTATGAGATTTTCAGCAAAGTGAAAGCAGCATTTCCTGAAAAGGAAAGAGTTTAATTCAAGCAAAATAAAGGACATGTAAACTGTATTTGGATAAGTTTTAAAATAAATTTAGTTTTCTCCTTAGCACTTTCTCCCCTCCTACCCCCACAAATATTGAAGCAAAAATCAAAATATGTGTTGTCAGAGCCAAATGTAAGTCCAGTGTCATTTTGAATGTTAGAAATCCAAAAACAAAATGAAGAAAAAATTGAGTGTTGCATCTGAATTAGCATTTAAAGTGGCATGTTTATGTAAAAAGAGAACAGTGTAATATATCCTGAGAGTAAAGAGAGGATTTCAGGCTGCGGAAGAATGTCAATTGCATTTATATATTCATCGAATAGCTGGTTTGGTATTTGGTGTGTATTTGCAGCATTCCTTATCATACATGCATTTGTCTTCTGTGAAGTGGGTAGCGGGGACATGAGGGAGATAGAGAAACACAATGTAGGATTGATCATCTTACCCTTGAAAGTTAAGGATAGACCTTAGTTTTGCCCTAGGGGAGAGGTGAGAGTACCTGGGGGAAGTTTAAAAAAATGTGTGCCTTTTCAAACAACTTTGAGAATGTGAATCAGAATCCTATGTGTGTTGAGGGGGGATAAGATGGAGACTGTACTTTTAACCAACTCTCAAGGTGAATATAGGATGCCGCTCCCTCTTAGGCGAGCCCCAGGATGTACGTGTGGTGCTGGTCCAAAGGCATGAAGGGAAATTCCTTATTCCGTATTTATAGGAATAATGTTTTAGCAAACCTGAGTCACTCAGTTTGAGGGAATGTCTTTCCGTGAGAGCAAGGCTCATATTGTGTGGCCCACCAAGACAGGGACCCCTATCTAAAAGCTATCTTCTCAAGTTAATCAGGTAATTGCCAAGTCGCATTTCAGAGCATGGACTGGGAAGCCACACTGCCTAGGTTCAAATCCTGTCTCTGCCATTTAGCCACCTGTGTGACCTTCAAGAATCAATACTTAACCTCTGTGTGCTTAGATTCACCATCTGTAAAATGGGGATATTATTGTGTCCTGGAATGGTTTACTTTCCACCCTATCCCCTCAAATCACTTCGTGTTATCCTATTGAGTTAGGCAAAAGGCCACAAAGTAGGCTTGGGAACTCCCCTGGAAGCCAGCTCATTTGAGTAGGCCCTTCTGAGGCGCTGTTTTGTTTACATGGAGAGGTGTTAAAGGAGCTGGTCCCTCCATACACTTGGGTAGATCATCCCCTTTTACCACGTGTGGGCAACCCTTGTATCAGGAGCTTCCTGCACGTGCTGTGAAGACCGGCCCCACAGCATTTTGGTTTGTCTCAGCCTGTAAGGGAACTAACTCCCTGTCCTCAGGGGCTCCTCTTAACAGATAATCCATTGCTTCTCAGTGGGCAATCCAGGTTGCTTCTTGAAATTGTGTTTCAGGGCAGCGCCTGTGGCTCAAGGAGTGGGGCGCTGGTCCCATATGCCCAGGGTGATGGGTTTAAACCCAGCCCCAGCCAAAAAAAAAAAGAAATTGTGTTTCAGGACAGAGGGTGCTGAAATGATGAGAATGATGTAGATTATTGTAGCTGTCCATATGGAAAATTTTAATAGGATTTCAAAGCTGAAAGATACCCTAAGAGAAATCTAATGTGAAATATCTTTATTCGACAAATGAGTAATAATTCAGAGGACTTGAACTCGCTTGTGCTAAGATAGTCTGTACACTGACTGTGAACCTCAACCAGAATTTACTGTCCCTCACCACCTGGCACTGGGAAGCAGCCTCTTTTTTGTGTGGTCAGTATGTGTGATTCAGAAACACAGACCACAGCACGGGAGCATGTGTGTTTTGTTCTATTAGGCCATAAAGGCTAGCAATTGACATCCACAGTATGGACCAAATAAAGGGGAGACCTCACAGAGTTTGCTGGACTTTTCACCATGCTTGTCAGGGTTTCTTTGAACATTTTGGAAAGTAAGGCCCAAACTCGAAAGCTTACATTTAATACTGTAGCCAAAGGGAAAAGCTGGAGTCACACACCCAGAACCACCAGCATGCTAAGTTTCTCTCAGACTAATAAAGAGACCAGTGGTAGCTGTGCTGGTGGCAGTCCCCAAATAAATTCAGTATGTACTTAGACATGTGGGTGGAGCAGCTGAATTCTGTATTGTTCTATCCTTAACCCCGCTCTGGCCCACCAGGAACCACCCTGGGGGACTGGATTTCACCTGTGCCTCCTGTTTCCCCTTAGAACCTTTGCTGTCCTATCTCCTCAGCCATTTCAACTCTTGCAGATTGACTCTTTTCTTTTTTATGCTTTGTGGCAGCAGAGCCTGTGCTAGCATTTCTTTCTCTGCTTTTGGGATAGAGACCCTGCCCTCTGAGAATTATGGTGGGTCCTTTCTTTTCATCTGAATACACATGCCTTGTCTATTAACATGCTTTATGAAGTTCCCTCTTCCAGGATGAGGTTGAAGACTTTCCTGTGCTTCTGTGTTGGAAGATGAGACATGTCCATGGAACATGCTAGTAACTCCCCCTTTTTCTTCCCAGTGGCCTTCTGAGCTCTGCTTCACCCCACACGTCACTCAGATAACTTGTGACCAGCACCATGAGGAGGTTCTCTGCAGATAGTTCTGTGAACACGTCTGTTTGAGATGAAGAACTTTTATTAACTCTAGCCTATATATAATATGTACACACACATATTTTTTTTCTTTGAGCCTGAGTTTCACTCTGTCACCCTAGGTAGAGTGCTGTGCCATTGTAGCTCACAGCACCTCAAACTCTTGGGCTTGAGCAATCCTCTTGCCACAGCCTCCCAAGTAGCTGGGACTACAGGCACCCACCATAACGCCTAGCTAGTTTTTCTATTTTTAGTAGCAATAGGATCTTGTTCTGGCTCAGTCTGGTCTTGAACACCTGAGCTCAGGCAATCCACCCGCTTCGGCCGCCCAGAGTGCTAGGATTATAGGTATGAGCCACTGCACCCGGCTTCTGGTCTATATGTTTGATTTGCATATGGAAATGGGTGCCGTGAATTTGGTCTCACATAGATAGATACATTTTAATGTTTTCTTAGGATGAAATTTTGAATAATGAATTCAGACATGCAGGGAAGATTTTCAAAAGGTCTGTATTCTGTCCAGAAATCTTTGTATAGTTTGTAGGTGTTTGTGTGAAGGTGTCGTTTATTAGAAAATATGAATTTAGCATATACTCTGTATTCTTTATTTTTAGGAAAAAAGTGATTTTAAACTTTTGATGTGCCATAGAGAAGGATGGGATTCACTTTTCTGCTGACACTAGCCCTGAGGCCTAACTCTTCCTCAACCCTAATTTTCGGTAGAGGCTTTCATTGCTACTGGATGTGGTGGTGGTATGTGCTTTCTGTTAGAGAGCTTTGGGGCAGAGGTTTTATTTTGGATTTAGTTTTAGGAAACGGAGGAGAGCATTTGTGTTCAGAAGTTAATGCTGCGTGACTTCCACATGTAGCTGCCGTGGAACAGGGGATAATGTTTACTCTGGGGGCAGTGGGACCTTCCCACTGGGCTAGCAGGACAGAGGGAGAGGGAGTTTTGCTCCTTTGCTCAGCTCCTTTGCCCTCTGTGCCGAGGTATTAAACTTCAGTATTTGCTGTGCATGGGCACACGAGTGAGGTCACCAGGCGTTTTGTATTTCAGGGTATAAGGCATAATGTTTAGTATCTTAACAAATCAAGAATCAATTATCTGGGAGAATAAATGTTTAGCAGAAATTAGTTTAAATCTAAGATCAGTCCCTGTGGATTAAGGAAGCGCTTGGAAACAATGGAGTATATTTTTTAAAATGCACTTGACATCATACACTAAAATGAAATTAATTGATCACTCCACAGATTTCATGTCTTGGGAGAACAATGGTGGCTTTTTCAGGTGGAGTTCTAAGGTATTACCAATTTGTATGTAAATGTAACAATCTGATAGACTCACAGGAAAAAATATTGTCATCACACATCTCGTGAAAAGCATATTATTTAAGTATTAACTTTGAGAATTCAGACTACTTAGCTCTTAATTTTTTTTATGGTTTTGTTTTGTTTGCTGAAAGATATTGGTCAGGGGTACCTTTAAGACCATAGTAAGGATGGTAATAGTGCTGGTTGTCTGGAAAAATTCTTAGAAGAAGAATTAAGGCAAAAATAGTGCAAATTGGTACTTCATTAGGGTCTATCCAGTCTTTTCTTTCCAACACACACCACATCTACTATTTAATATCACCCAGGTGCATTATGTTGACACACCAAAGGATTGTATTAACTCACAACAGAATTTAAAACAAGGCACAAATCCCAAAACTGCTTCCTCTGATGGAATCCCTGGTAGCAGGAACTGATTTCAGCTGTCCCCAAAGTGGACTAACCCTGCATAGGCTAGCATTTAAGAATTTCCCCAATCACTAGCATTGTATTTTTTCTTTCCTTTTTTGTTTTTAAAAAAGCTTTATTGACACATAGTTGGTATACAATAGGACATATACAATCTAAAATACACAACTTCGTAACTTTTGATTTGTGTATATGTCTGTGAAACCATCACCATGTTCAAGATAATGGTACGTCAACCCCCAGAGGTTTCCTTTTGCCCCTTTGTGGTTGCTGCCTTCACTCCCATATTCTCAGACAGGCAGATGCCAATGCTCTCAGCCCTAGAGGTTAGTTTGCATTTTCTAAAATTTTACATAAATGGAATAATAATATTTGTACTTTTATTTTTTTGGGGGGGGTCTGGCTTCTTTGACTCACAAAATTATTTTGAGCTTCATCTATGTTGTGGCACGTGCTAGTGATTCATTGCTTTTTATTCTGAAGTAATATCCTATTGAAAAGCTATGTCTCAGTTTGATTATTATTATTATTTTTTTTTGGAGACAGAATCTCACTTTGTCACCCTCAGTAGAATGCCATGGTGTCTTAGCTCACCGCAACCTCAAACTCTTGGGCTCAAGCCATTGTCTTGCCTCAGCCTCCTAAGTAGCTGGAACTATAGGCATATGCCACAATGCCCAGCTACTTTTTTTTTTTTTTTTTTAAGAGATAAGGTCTTGCTCTTGCTCGGGCTGGTCTCAAATTCCCGAGCTGAAGTAGTTCACCTTCCTCAGTCTCCCAGAGTGCTAGGATTACAGCTGTGAGCCACCATCCTCAGCTATCCATTAATTTGCTGGTGGACATTTGGGTTACTTAGTTTGGGCCATTGTAAATAAACCTCCTATCTATGATCTGTAAGTGTTTTTCTCCAAGCCTGTGGCTTGTGTTTTTATTTTTTTTACAGCATCAGTTGAAGAGCAAACGCTTTAAATTTTGATAAGGTCTACTTTATCAATTTGTTCGTTAATTGCTTTGGGGGTGTTTTATCTAGGCCATCTTGCCTAATTCAAGTTCACAAAGGTTTTCACTTGTGTTTCCTTCCACAGTTCTATAGTTTTAGGTCTTACACTTAGGTTTATGACTCATTTTGAGTTAATTTTTGTATTTTGGGTGAGGTATATATTGAAGTTCATGTTTTTACATGTAAATATCTAATTATTTGAATACCGTATGTTTTTTTTCTCCCCTGAAGTGCTTTGTGCCTTGTTAAAAATTAGTTGTCTGTATACGTGTGTATGTTTCCAAGCTTCCCATGCGGTTTCACTGATCTATTTGTCTTTATATTAATACCACATTGTCCTGATTATCGTAGCTTCACAGTAAGTCCTGATATCAGTAGTGTTAGTTCTCCAACTTTGTTCTTCTTTTTTAAAAGTTGTTTTAGTTATTCTAGGTTCTTTAATTTTAGAATTGCTTAATCAGGTTCTAAAAAAAAAGGTAAAAATAAAGCCTGTTAAGATTTTTATCATAGGCCGGGTGTGATGGCTCATGCCTGTTGTCCCAGCACTGTGGAAGGTTGAGGTGGGTGGATCACCTGTGCTCAGAGTTTCAAGACCAGCATGAGCCAGAGTGAGAGCCAGAGTGAGACCCCATCTCTACCAAAAATTGCCAGGCGTTCTGGCAGGCACCTGTAATCCCAGCTACTTGGGAGGCTGAGGCTAGAGAATCACTTAAACCCAGGGACCCAGGGGTTGGCGGAGATTGCCGTGAGCTATGATTCCATAGTACTCCACTGAGTGTCACAAAGTGAGACTCTGTCTCCATAAATAAATAAATAAATAAATAAATAAATGCAAAATAAAAAAAATTTTATCATAGCAGAATACTATATAAGTTAAAAACAGCATGGAAAGGTAGGGATGGAGTTGCTCAAAGGATGGATACAGGTTGTCCACAAACTTTGTGTGCAATTTACTGTGTTAAACTATTTAAAATTGCACATGAACTTTATGTCCACTCTGTATTTGATGGAAGAAGTGAGTGATCCAGGCTGGGGAGACTGAGTTTAGGAATAAGCGATTATAAATAGATGAATACTTTGTTAGAGAATAACCTCAGAAAAGCCCCAGGGGGTAGTTGGGTAGGTGGTTCTGGTATCTGCTCAGGTAATAACTTCAAGCTGAAATCAGAAGAAACTAGCCACATTTCTTCTGGAAAGAAGGACTGTAGCAGAGAGCTCAGGCTGGGTGCTGGGGGAGTAGAAGAGAGAGATGGTGGCCAGGGGAGAGGGCCACAAGGCCCAGAGGGTTGTGATGCTGGGGTTATTTCACAGAGGGTGACGTCA
Organism: Galagoides demidoff; assembly: GCA_963574575.1. NCBI lineage: Eukaryota > Metazoa > Chordata > Mammalia > Primates > Galagidae > Galagoides > Galagoides demidoff. Next base: position 19,302 of record CAUYQV010133110.1, on the reverse strand, counting down.
TGCTTTAAGAATTGCTGTGGTGTCTGAGTCAAGTAACAATGAAGGTCAGTTGTACAGTTGCACTGACTGTGGGTCTAGAATAGTATGTCTCAATTAGGGGTGATTTTGCCTCTCAAGGGGACATTTGACAATGTCTAGAGATATTTTTGGTTTTCACAGTTATCTGGGGGACTGGGCTTCTCCCACTATCATCTCCTGGGGAGAGGTCAGAGATATTGCTAAATATCCTATAATAGACCAGAAACCCCTTATTTCTTACCCTCATCAAAGAATTGTCTGCACAGAATGTCAATAGTGCTGACGTCGAAGAAACCCTGGTCCAGAAAGGGAGGACCAGAAAAGAAGGTGAATGAAAGTGAGAGCTGATTGGTTAGTGAGGTTTTATGCCTATGAGGTTGTTATCTCTAAGAGAAATACTCTCCCGTGTGGCCACTATGGACCATTACCCTGGACAATCAGGGTTTAGGCTGTGGGACATGTTTAGAAGATTTCCAAAAATTATATCAAATAGAGCTAGTTTAATAAAAGCATTGCTTGACTACAAAGAATTGGTGGAAATTTTAAGCATCTGAGTTAGTTAAGAAAATGATTTCTCAGTGGATATGGCTTTGTCCATAGATGAGTTTTCTGATTACAAGTAATAGAAAACCTGACTCAGAGTGTCTGGGGAAATAAAAAAATAACAAAAGAAAACTTGTCAGCTCGTGTGACTAGCAAATTCAGGCTTCATGCAGAGGTTGACCCAGAGGTTCAGTGTGTGAGAGGCAGGTTCTCCTGTACCCAAGCATGCCCCTCAGTGGCTTCCAGGGTTAAATTACTTCCCCCTATCTCTCTCATCAGGAGAAAAATGTCCTCCTATGATTGTTGATATTCCTGTGCTTAGACCCTTTAAATTAGGTGTCCACCTTGGACGTGGTAATGTTGACAGCATTACTCTCAATAGATTAAAGCTCTCCGGGGCAGTAGCCACTGGTCACATGTGGCTACATAGCTCTTGCAGTGTGGCTATTCCATACGGAGGTACAAAATTAAAAAAAAGTGAAATATCTCATTAATAATTCTTCTACTAATTACATGTCAAAATGGTAGTATTTTGGTTATGTTGGATTAGATTAAAAATACTGTTAAAATGGCATTCATCTGTTTCTTTATAAAGTTTTAATGTGACTATCATAAAATTTTAAATTATGTAAGTGGCTCTGGATTGTATTTCTGGTGGGAAACATGGCTTAAACCATTCAGAGGACCCTGAAAATGGGTTATAGTTACTTCCACCCAAACTGTGTGGAGGATAACACAACTGGGGACAAGAGATGGAACGGACAGTGGGCACGTCAACCATGGTGAGCACTGTGGTGAGACTGGCCCAAGAGGGGACATTTCTTCATTTGCTAAAGATAAATAAAGTCATTAAAGATGAATGTCTGGAAATATAACTGTTTGATTTCCACTAACAAAAGCTAATCATTTTTAACATGGTTTTGAAAATTACAAAGTTAATATTGTGCTCATAGTAACTCATGAAACCCCACAAAGATAACCCAAGAGAAAAATGAATGATCCCAGTTCCTTCCAAGCCCTGACTTCACTCACAGCTTCAGTGGCTATTGTAGCCTAGTCTGTGTATCCTATTCTTTGCGCCCTCCACATCCAGGACTACTTGTCTTAACAAGCACCTACTTTTCAATTTGCTTTTCTCACCTTATCAGTCTTCCAAGTCAATAGATAGAGATTTATCCCATCCGTTTTAATAATTACGTAATATTTTACAGTATGGATACATCATATTTCATTTAACCATTTCCCTATTAACGGGTATTTGTGTTTTTTTCAGCACCTCCCTTTCCCCCTGCCCTACAACAAACACTGTGGCAAGAAGCATCTTTGTATATAAATCCTTACGTACTGGTCCTTTTCTTCCCCATAGGATAGATTCCCAGAAGTGGAATTGCTTGGTCAAACGGTATGTCTATTTTTAATTTTATTAGCTATTACTAGATTACTTTACCCAAAGGAATAGCAAATCACCTTCACACATAAGAGTGCTCATCTCCTAACATTTTCACCAGCACGGATGTCACTGCCTTTTTAATTCTTGCAGATCTTATTTTACCTGATCATTAATTTGCATTTCCGTCACTACCACTGATGTTAAGCATATTTTCGTATGTTTATCATCCATCTGAATTTCTTTTTTCTTCATTTCCTATTCATTTCCACTGCCCAATTTTCCATTGGTAGGGTTTTTTTTCTTTCTCAATTTCTAGGAGCTCATGTTTTAGAAGTATTAATCGTTTGTTGTATGTGTGCAAATATGTCATTATAGTCTTTACCTCTGTTTATGATGTCTTTTGCCAAATGAATATTGTTAATTAATCAAGTATGTCTGTCTTTTTTTATTGCTTCTGAGTTATGTTTTGCTATTGTCTGCTCCAAGATCGTACAATTATTCTATTAAATTTTCTTAGTAATTTTTTAAAACATTCAAATCATACTCTAGTTTTAAATTTTGTACATGACTATGAGGTAGGGTTCTACCTTTTTTTCCCCCCTTAGATGGATAACCAGTTACTTAAGTTCTTTGTTTTTCATGGGATCAAATGATTCCCCTTGTCACATGTAAAGATGCCCATCTATGTTTGGATCTATTTCTGGACTCTTTGATTCCTGGCTATCTGTTTCTGTGCCAACGCCATTCTGTTTTGAATACAGTAGCTTTCTAGTGACTTTTAATTTCTGGTAAGTTCTTCTTCACTTAGCCTTTTCACACTTTTCCTGACTGTTTTGGGGCATTTATTTTTCCATATTCTGGTTAAATTAAATTCTAAAACTTAAAATTGAATGAATTTTATGTTATATAGTTTTGATAAGAAGTAAATAAAAGCAAAAACTTAATATTTCTCAGTATGGGAATCTCTTTACTTGATAACACTAAATAAGAAAAATATTTACTGATAAACTAAGGGTTATTTTTTTCTGTCAACTTAAATTATTTAGATGTTATTTTATCTCTGTGATAATCATACAGTGACTCCAAGATGCAGATCTGAAGATATAGGAAGGACATTTTAATCTATTCAAGAATTAGGTTATTGCGTGAAAGCTGAAGTGGTAGAAGTGTTCAATGATTGTAACTTTATCAATGATTTGCATTTCTCTTTATAAAATTATGAAGTACACCCATATCTGGATTGGTGGAGAGGTTTGTAAATATGATATGAACCAGGAATTGTAATTGAAGTGGATAATAAACCATGTACTTTAGGACCTTTATGATTTGATTCTTTTTAAGCTTAGTATTGAATGTTATATATATATGTATATATGGATGTTAGAAATTGCCCCACACTTGAAATTTAGGGTAAAGTTGTGTAGTATTTGATATGTTTTTGACAGTTCTTAACTTTGAATTTGTACTATTTCAGTATGATATTAGCTAAATTATGTTTACTGACATTCTCACTTGCTTTTTAGAAATTTAGATGGTAAAGTGCTAAAGTAATAAATACGTTATGTTCTTCTAAAGGCGTTTGAAGGCTCAGTGCCTATGCTCAGTGGTTAGGGCTCCGGCCACATACACCGGTGCTGACAGGTTGGAACCTGGGCCGGGTCTGCTAAAATAACAATGACAACTATCACAACAACAATAACAACAACAAAATAGCTGAGCATTGTGGCAGGCGCCTGTAGTTCCAGCTACTTGGGAGGCTGAGTCAAGAGAATTGCTTAAGTCCAAGAGATTGAGGTTGCTGTGAGCTGTGATGCCATGGCACTATATCTACTGAGGGTGACAGAGTGAAACTCTGTCTCAAAAAACAAACAAACAAATTAATTAATTAATTAAAGGCATTTGAAGTATTAGAGCTAAACAGTAAAACTGAGATGGAAAATAATGGTAAAATTAGCTTATAAATGAACAAAACTATAAATATGTGTCTGCATTTTGCTTATGGAAGTAAAGGACATCCCCATATGTGTTTACTTATGTTATTTAAGTAGAAAAAAATCTTTAATTTGTTCTATAGCCAAAAATGAAATGGTGAAATTAAGGTATTAGAATTATTACTGAATGATATACTTAGATAAAATAATGTTTAAAAAGCTGAGGTTTCTGCTAATTTCCATGGTAGTGTAATTTAAATAAACAGATTGGTATGGCAATTTTTTTTTGCACGTGTATAAATCCTAAAGATGCTAATTTAGAAAAGGGGAGCAATTAAATTATTCACATCAAGACCAGAAAGGACAGTGAACTTAGAGATAAATTATAGCCTTCTGTATGAACTTATCATCTTTATTAAATCAAAGTGAAATAGTTTATTCTGCTTCTAGAAAAGGTGAATGATTACCTTCTAGTTTCCTTCTAGTATTTGTATGGAACCACCTCATAGACACTTCTTATACCCTGATTTTGGTCTCTAATATTATTTTCCACCAAGGAGCATCAGGGACGCTTGTAGAATGTAACTGATGCTATGACTGAGATAAGCAGAATTTTGTTGGTTTGGGCACATATTTTTGCTTATGAGCAAGGGCACTGTCAACAACGTGTGGAGGTTGAGCTGTAAAGAACGGATGAACCAAACTGAAGGAACTTCTGCTGGCCAACAGCGAAAATGTAAGCAGCAAAGAGGACATAGCAATTACAAGTCGATTGTGATTTATTCAAAGGTGACAAATGATTCAAACTGGGCTAAATTAGAGGCATATTGTGTTTTTTCTAACGTTTCCAAATAAGCTGTATTTTGATCGACTGTGTTTCCGGCACTCTGGTTTTAATCATTAAAATTGATAGAGTTGATAAACATAAAAAGATATAATTAGAGTGTATTTCAAACATAATTATATGTGTGTATCTGTGTTAATTCCACATTGTTAAACTTGTTTATAGGAAGGATCCCAGAAATTTAAAACCACAGTGAGAATCAATAAATAATAGGTGTCATAAGATTAACAATAATAAAGGATGATTTCTTTTATGCTACTGTGAAGTGGTTAAGCCTTCAGTTTGTTCCAGGGCTGCCCAATTCCTAAAGACTCTGGAAGATCAATTGTTGAAATTAGGCTAGAAAACGTCTCTTCTTTTGTAAAACAAATGAAACTTAAACATCATCAAGGTGAGGTCAGGGTGATGATAGGAGTCCACAGATAGTGCTGTGGGGTTAATTTTATTCTTGAAGCTGGAAAAACCCATAGTTGCTGTAGTGGACCTAGATGTGCAAAATATAGAAAGCACTAGAGTAGTAAAAGTCATGTTCACAGAGGATGCCCTAAAACTATGACTTTGGGGAAAAATCATGTATATTGATTTAAGGGAATCAACTAATGGGTTATCCTAAAGCCCCCAAGTCTAAAACTACTCAAGTATTCAGTCCTAACCAGGAAACTGTGATTTTCCTCCAAAAACAAGTCGGGTCTTCTATTAAGAGCAGTTCTCCCCAGTACCAGGGGTATCTTTTATTAAGTATCATATAACCTAATGAGGGAGATTTGGGCCCACTGTACTTTGTAGACATTCTTAATCTACATCAGTCTGAAATAAAACAACCTTTTGTGACATTGTACTTTAAAAAAAAAAGAAAGAAAAATGTTGCAGCTAAAAATTAAAACTCAAAAACAAATATCTGGTACATGGTTTCTTACTGGTGATCAGACTAAAATGTAACTTCATTTGACATTCTTCTCATTAAATACTGTTGTTCTTATTAAGACGTTAATCTTCTTAAATATGACTTTTGTAATATTTTCTCAAAATGAAATGCCACCAGCCTGCCATCTTCATTGTGCCATAGTAGTTCACTATTAAAATGTGTTAAAGCCTCTTACACAAGGAAGTGGCAAGATATTGAAGCCACAGTTCCAGTGCCAGCATGAGACTTCCACGTTGCTTGTATTTTAAATGGCTCTGTCCATGGTAAAGTGTAGCATCCCCATAGAAGATGCCATTCTTTTGGAGTAAGGGCACACCCTGTCCCTGAGCTCACTGTAGAAACTGTAAATCATTTATAATTGTGACCTGAGTGCTTGTCTTTCTTGCCGTCAGGTCCTCTTGCCATTAAGAAATGAATTGAGACCTCTCTATTTATTGGGATGAAGCCATTGGGTCAGTAGTCAGTGACCCTTATTCTCTGTGCCTTAAAGAGAAACAGCAGCCCTTTCTCCTATGAAACCTATTGTGAGCTGGCAGCATGTCCTGGCAGCTGCATTTAACTTCTAGTTTAAGTCAGGTCAAAGGACTACCTCTTAAAATGACACATTAAATTTGGCCCCTGGTTATTAATCTCCACAATATATTGAGACACCTAAATGTTTAAATGTCAGTCTTATTTTAGTTTTCTGCTGCTTTTTCTGCTAAAAATGACCGATTCAAATTCTAATGAATGAAGTAACTACCTGCAGAAGAAAAAAATGCCATCAGTCCCTTCTCAGATTGCATTGTTAAGGCCAGCTTACTATCTCTTAGAAAGGGATAGGACTATTGAAATGTATGAATAGAATACTTCAAAAGTGAACCCTGTCAAAGCACCAGAAAGGAAAGGTATTTTAAATATAATTGCAGATGAATTCAGTAGTAGAAAAAAAAAAGTCAAAGCATTTTTATTTAATGCTATCCTGAGGTGTGGAACATGTTGTAAGAATGAGTAGAATATTCACGGGAAGGAGGGCAGCTCAGCATTCTCCAATTTGGGGCGGCGCACTCCCCAACCTCCGATTTATGTGACCAGGTGTCCACCATATCTGTTAAGGCCTCTTCATTTTCATCTTCTCAGGCATCCAGCCGAGGAGCATAAGATCACATTTGTAGGGACACTGACTGAACAAATATTTTCTTTTACGTGGCATTTTCAGAAGAATACTTTTATCTCCTAGATGGCCAGGCTCCTTGGAGGCCTGAACAATGAAAAATCTGAGCAAGCTATATTCAGCACCAGAATCCTCAGCGCTTAGCATGCTTTGAAGTGGATTGCTCCCCATCGTGGGGCCCCAGTAAAATGTGAGGGTTTCATAGACTTTGCCTTAATGTCTACAAAGCCACATGGCTTTGTAAAATGAACCCCAAAGCAGGAGAACCGATTAAAAGAAATGGTGTGTAGTTTAAGGGTTTTGTACCCAGTGTGAGTCTAAGATCCAGAATTGTTTTCTTGGGGTAGGTATGATGGTATTGGGAAATCTCACTCTCCCATCTTCAGGGCTCAGCCAAAGACAATCAAGAAAGGCGTTGGTCACAGGAGCCTTTAAAGTGAAGATAAAGTGAAGAAAAAATATCTCTAGCCAGCCATGTAGAGAACTGCCTTGGAAGGAAATAATGAAACTGGCCAGTGAGGGAGGACTTTAAGAGTTGTAGATAGTACTTTCTAAATCGTGGCTTCCATAAAGTTATCTTCTCCTTTTTGGCTTTTTATTGTGGTCCTGGATCTGCAACGTCCTGAAACCCTAACGGTTCTGTTCTCAGATCTCAAGATGACAAAACTCACTTTTCTCCGTAGCATCAGTGACTCTGTTGTGGAAGCCAGAACTCTTTTTGATTGCTGCTGTAGAAATCATTCTGCATGTGTTTGTAACTCTGCACACTGACCTTGACCTAAGAACACAGTCATTTATTTCAAGTTGTTTAGTGGGGGAATTGATGAAACTTGGCCTTGTAGGTGGAGGAATTCAGGTATGTGACAAATTGTTCTTTGGCTTCCTAACCTACCATTCGATTATGGGGGAATGGGGTTCAGAGCAGAAGGAAGAAAAAGCTCATCTTAAGATAAGCTTTAAAATCCTATCATAAAAGAGTTAGCTGGCTCTGGGTTGTTTTTTTTTTTTTCCTCCTACCATCAGGACACCCTGTAGTCCTGCAATGAATGACATATGATAGGGTTTTAAAAATCAAACCACCGTGCTGTTCCATTTTTCTCTCTGTTTCCATCTATTCTCCCTGACTCATCAGTAGGGCTGATCTTCTTGCAGAGTAGGCATGGCAGAGGGCCTGGCACCTGTGTATTGGATTGAAATAGCTCATTCCAGAAGAGTTTGTGCATTTTGACCTTTCTGAACTTCTGTGGATCTTTTCAAAGAGGAAAGTAGTTCTAACCTGGAGGCATTTCCCAGAATTGTTTTGGAAAATAAGTTGAAATGTGTATCCCTATTATTTATGGCCTATCTTTTGAGTGATAAGGTAGAATTTATAATATTTGAGTAAGTTAGTGCTAATTGGTCTTCATAGAAAAAATTAACTAACACGTCTGTTGATCATGCAGGTTATCATTGTAGAAAAACTAGAAAACACAGGTGGAGAAAAATGCATTCAGAACTACCCTACACCTTGTTGCTTAGGGAAAAGACAGTTCTCTGCTTTTGCTTCTTTTCATCTGCTTTAGATACTGGAAATGTCACAATCTCAGTCTTCAAGAAATAGGGCGGCATTGTATTTTACTGTGAAAATTCTTAGATCATAAATAATAAGATAGTTTTAACCCATGATCTAATTATATGGGATAGTATCCACAAACTATTTTTTAGATTATTTTCTAAAATCTTATTGTTGGTGATTGATTTTTGGCATGGAGCTTTTTTTCTAGATGGGTAGCACTTTGAGAAACTGAACATATGAGTTGAGTGTCCTGCTTGTTCATAAGATTTATTTCATCTTTGGACGTAATAGCTAAGAGAGCAGCGTGGTAGACTGTTCCTGAGAGTCACGTGTAGTTGTTCAGGATACCGAGGCATTTCCTTACTTTCAATAATTCATTTTATGAAATTCCAAATGGTAGCATTTCTCCTTCAGCTCCTGGTAATACTTGTTTAGGTTTAGGGGAGCTTTTATATTTTATGTGCAGGAAATCACTCTGAACAACACATTTTAGTAGGTTCCAACAGTCAACAAAAATGCTATATTCATTTAGGGAATAGAACAGATTTTGTTTTGCTTTAACACTTGGGGCTTCGTAATATTTCCCCAGAAACCAGTATCACTGCAATTCTTAGCCAGGTTGTGATTGGTAGTGATTTACTGATCATGCAGGGTTTCCCAGAGTTCCTCAGGATGTGTCATTAATGTAAGTTTGTACTTACTGTCCTGGTGGAATGGGCACGCTCTAAGGGTGAGGAAAGAGTAAGGAGTTTTTTTTTCTGTTGTATCCTTTGGACCTAGAATTCTGCCTAGCACGTAACCATAAATATTTGTAGAATATTGTTTTGTGTGTTTTCAAATCACACATATCCTTACCAGTTAGGACTCTTGTAGACTAGTTAATTAATTAATTGATTAAGCAAGTAATTATTGAATTCCTACCTTAAGTTGTTGAGACTTTTATTAAGAACATATACTGGCTTGGCCCCTGTAGCTCAAGCGGCTAAGGCGCCAGCCACATACACCAGAGCTGGTGGGTTCGAATCCTGTTTGGGTCTGCCAAACAACAATGACAACTACAACCAAAAAATAGCTGGGCATTGTGGCGGGTGCGTATAGTCCCAGCTACTTGGGAGGCTGAGGCAAGAGAATTGTTCAAGCCCAGGAGCTAGAAGTTTTTGTGAGCTATGATGCCACAGCACTGTACCAGGGTGACAACTTGAGGCTCTGTCTCAAAAAAAAGGAAAGAAAAAGAATATATACTTACGGCTTGGTGCCTTATAGCTCAGCATCTAGGGTACCAGCCAAATACACTGGAGCTGGTGGATTTGAACTCAGCCCAGGCCTGCCAAACAATAATGACAACTACAACAACAACAAATACATAGCTGTGCCTTGTGGCAGGTGCCTGTAGTCCCAGCTACTTGGGAGGCTGAGGCAAGAGAATCGCTTGAGCCCTAGAGTTTGAGGTTGCTGTGAGTTGTGATGTCACGGTACTATACCAAAGGGCAACATAGTGAGACTCTGTGTCCAAAAAAATAAATAAATAAAAATAAATAAATATATATATTATACTTCAAATATAATGGTGAGTGTTGGGTCCTCCACTTAATGATCTTCCAGTCTAGTATAATTTTATTTTTTGCATTTAAGTCTTTTATGAGAACAGATATTAGTGGTGGATTCATTATTGATTAATGTTTTTTCAGTCCTCTATATAAAGGACTGTAATTTAATATCCTACGTTCTAACTTCTCTCAATCCCTCCCTTTTGTTTTGTTCAAGGAAAATGTTTAGGATAGGTGATGTGGGCTTCCATTTATTGGCATGAGTAAAGGACTGCCAGAAATAGCTGTCCATGCAAAGGCCCTTGGTCTGGTGTGTACTCCCTATATCACAGCCTCATTGGTATGGTAGTGGTGGTAACAACGGTGAAAATGAGATATAAGTTGATAGGAATAAAATTAAACTATTTTCTATTATTACTCCCATGGTCCAAATAACTTGATCTGATAGTTATTCTTTTGTTATTGAAGGAAAGAAAAAAAGAGATAGTTTCAAAAAAAATGAAACTGATGGGGAGGTGGGAAAGATGCATCATTTTGGATGGGTTGTCTTTGTAACTGAAAATATAAAGATGTACCTGGCTCAGCACCTGTGGCTCAATCGGCTAAGGCGCCAGCCATGTACACCTAAGGTGGCGGGTTCGAATCCCCAGCCTGGGCCCGCCAAACAACAATGATGGCTGCAACCAAAAAATGGCTGGGCGTTGTGGTGGGCTCCTGTGGTCCCAGCTACTTGGGAGGCAGAGGCAGGAGACTCGCTTGAGCCCAGGAGTTGGAGGTTGCTATGAGCTGTGATGCCATGGCACTCTACCCAGGGGAATAGCTTGAGGTTCCATCTCAAAAAAATAAAAAATAAAAAATAAAGATGTACCTGAGAATAATAAACACCTGATTCATGTCAGTGGCTTCATCTGGGGGTGGGAGGGAACCGAGATCAGGGAGGGCTGCCAGGTATTCCGCTGTGTTATGTATGATTTATCAAGGTGTCTGGATATGCACGGAAGTGAGATTTCCTCCAGTTCACTTTCCTTATTAAAGGGTTTAGCTTTCTTCAGCTTTTTCAGCCGCTGCCTTTTCCATTGTCTTCCTGATGGATCCTGTGGTGATGGCCAGCAGAAGGAAAGGCAGAAGAGAGGGATGTTATAAAAGCAGAGAATTACATGAAAGAGACACCTAGAATATACTGAGACATTTGAACTTGTTGAATCATCGGAAGTAAACAATTGCAGTACCTCCTACTGCATAACTGTTACATCCCGCTGCATCTTCTTTACTCAGATGGTTCTGTTTCTACGTAAACCTGCTAAGTACCTGGTGGCTACACACTGGCACAGACTTTAGCAGCATCTGACTCCCGGTTGTCTTGGTCATGTACTGTGTGATACTTGTCTGGACTCTGTTGTGCCCCTCACTCTCAGCCTGCAGGTGAATATCCCTGGACACAGCAATGTCGGAGCCCAAGTGTGGAAATGATGATAGCTGAAGGGGTGTGAGAAATGACTTCAGGCAGAGACATACTGAGCACAGAGGCTCACATACGGGTGTGGAAAAGGAAGCACCATGCTGGGCCCAGGAAGATGAGCGAGGTTGCTCCATCCACCCTGGGTATTATTCTGCTGGGACTACCAGAACTAAGTACCGCAGGCTGGATGGCTTAAACAACGGAGATTTATGTGCCCTGTTCTGGAGGCTGGAAGTCTGCAATCATGGTGTGGGCAGGCTGGGTTCCTTCTGAGGACTTTGGGGGAGAGTCTGCACCAGGCCTGGTGCTCAGCTCCTGGTGATCTGTGTCCTGCGGCTTATAGAAGCTTCACCTTCACCTTTTCCTTTATCTTCAAATCAGCATTTCTCTTTCTGTATGTCTGTCTCTTGCAAATGCCCCCTTTTTATAAGGGCACCGTCCTACTGAGTTAGGACTCACTCTAAGGACTCCATCTTCTTTTTCTTTTTTTAATTTTTTGAATTTTGTTCTTGAGACAGAGTCTTCCTGTGCTGCCCAGGCTAGAGTGTCGTAGCATCAGCCTACCTCACAGCAACCTCAAACTCCTGGTTGAAGTTCAAGTAATCCTCCTGCCTCAGCCTCCTGAGGAGCTAGGACTACAGGTGTCCTGCTATTTTTTCTACTTTAGTAGAGACTGGGTCTCAATCTTGCTCAGGCTGGTCTTAAACTCCTGAGTTCAAGTGATCCACCTGTCTCGGCCTCCCAGAGTGCTGGGATTACAAGTGTGAACCACCACGCCCAGCCTAATGACTCTGTCTTAACTCGATCATCTGCAAAGACCCAATTTCTAAATAAAGTCAAATTTAAAAGGACCAAGAGTTAGGACTTCAACGACTTTGGGGGACACAATTCAACCCATAATACAGCCCTATTCTCATCTCCACTGCTTACATCTGGAAGGCAGAGCCTCCCTTCAGGAATTTCCCAGCTCGAGCATGTTGTGGTTGTGGAATGTTCCTTCATTTTCCTAATAAATTCTTGGAATAAGCTCTGTTGCCCCATAGAGCATGAAAGGACTGTGGGAACACTTAGGGCTTGTGAGGAGCAGACGGTTGAAAGGTGCATCTGCCAGCCATCAAAGCCTGGAGGAAGTTTACTCTTCTTCTTGCCTTCTGTCCAGGCCCTACGCTACACCTCATTAGAGTAGAGACTAATCTATAGAAATCCAATCGATTCCACTTTAGATGATGGCAAGTGAATACTATTTCTGCTACATTACCTGTTAAATAGGACTTTGCTGGTAAGCCTGGAAACCTCCCCTCTGTTTATACCATTGTTTCTCCCAGAATGAGGTCTGGTTTCTTAAACTTACAGACATGACTTCAGAGCAGCCTTGTGTGTTGTGAAGACAAACTGGGGAAGTTGAGTTAGCCAGGTCTAGAGGTCATGATGATGTGACCTCGTCTCCTCCATTGGGTGTTTTGTGAAAGATGCAGAGGGACACTGAGCATGTGTGCTCTGCCTGCGTGAGGCCATCACCCCACTCAGCAGTGGTGTGTCTTTGGTGAAGGAGTCTGTACCTGTAAGTGCCTCAGGGATTGCCTTGAGGTAAAGGAGACTGTGCCCTGGTCCAGAACTACAACCAGCCGAGTGACCTACAGCATCTGCTGTATACCCTGTGTGTATAGCTGGTTTCTCCAAAGAGACAGAACCAATGAGGGATGGACAGATGGCAGGGGATTTATTAGGGAAATTGACGCATGTGATTATGGAGGCTGAAAAGTCCCACAGTAGGCCACCCGCATGCTGGAGACCTTTGGCTGCCAGTAGTGTGCCTCGGTCTATACCTGAAGGCCTCAACCAGGGATGCCAATGATATAATACTCATCTGAGGCCAAAGCCTGAGAACCCAAGGGCTGCTGATGCAAGTCCTAAAGTCCACAGGTCTGAGATCCTGGAGTTCTGATGTCCAAGGTCAAGAGAAGATCACTGCCCGACTCTACGAAAGAGAGGGGAAATCCTTCCTCTGCCTTTTTTGTTGTGTTTGTGCTCTCACTGCTGGTTGTGCCCACCACACTGAGAGCAGATCTTCCATACTGAGTCCACCAGCTCACATGCCAATTTCCTCTGGAAACATCCTGCAGGCACACCCTGAACCTGTTCTCTGGGTGTTCCTTAATTCAGTAATATTGGCATCAAATGGTAACTATCAAACTATGCTTCCCCTTTGCCTTAATGATAAAACTTTTTTTTAAAATCAGGGTGGTGATGTGTTAAGTTACAAGACTCTCTCTTGGCTGGGTACGGTGGCACATGCTTGTAATCCTAGCACTCTGGGAGGCCGAGACAGGTGGATTACTTGAGTTCATGAGTCTGAGACAAGCTTCAGCAAAAGTGAGACCCTATCTCTACTAAAAATAGAAAAACTGGGCAGCGCCTGTGGCTCATAGGAGTAGGGCGCTGGCTCCATATACCGGAGGTGGTGGTTTCAAACTTAGCCCTGGCCAAAAACTGAGGCAAAAGGATTGCTTGAGCCCAAGAGTTGGAGGTTACTGTAAGCTATGACACCACAGCACTCTACCCAGCTTGAGACTCTGTACACTCTGTCTTTACATATATATATACATATATATTTACACACACACAGAGCAGCCATAAAGTTTGTGTGCCATTTTAAATTGCACGTGAATTTTACGGCCACCCTGTATATACATATATACACATGTGTACATAAATGTCCATATATACACATGTACATATGTATATATACATAAATATGTGTGTGTGTGTGTATATACCAGCTCCCGTCTTCCCCATGGATATAGCAGCTGTGATACTACCTTCTGGCTGATGAGGTATAACCAGAAGTCATTCAAGGGATCCACAGCTTGCTGGGGCGGGGGGTGTCTTTCTTTGTCCTTGCTGTGTTGAGTGCAGTTGTGTTGGCCAGAGCTGCAGCAGCATATTTTTTCATGAAGTGAACATGAATGGAGACCGGACCTCCTAGGGAAGAAGGGACTGAGAGGTAGAAGGAGCTTGAGTCGGTAGCCACCACACCCGGCCCAGCTTCAGAATCTCTTTGCTATCAGAAAACAGTAAGCTGTTTGGCTTCTGTCACTTATTAGGGTTACCATGTATCTGTATACCCCATGCAGAGACCCTTCCGTAGGAGCCCCAGTCACTGACCTGTGGAGGACGGTTTGTTGAAAAGGAAAGGCTGGTCCAAGGGGAATGGAGAATTTCTTCCTAAGACCTGCTGGGGAACTGGTCTGCTGTGTACTGTGTGTGTTTTCCTCGAGGCATTGTGAGCTGGAAGAGGAGACTCTGAACCTGTCTCCTTTTCAATTACTCCCTTATTTCATCAAAACCCTACTTCTTAATACCATGGATGAGTGGTTCTCAACCTTCCTAATGACGTGAACCTTTAGTAAAGTCCAAAGGGGTTGCGACCCACAGGTTGAGAACCGCTGCCATAGATGGCGTTGGCTCCCACCGTTTTCTGCCGGTTAACACTGAGTGCAGCAGCAGCAGCGTCTTGGCAGTAAAACACTGTTTAGAGCACTTTATCACTTTTTACTGTTTTTCCAGAAACTAGATAGAAAACAGAAGAATGTGCTGATACCAGTTAAGAAGTATAGTTTCCATAAACTTACTACAGCTGACACTAGGGCCAAATTATTTGGCTTTCCCAACGCACTAACTTTAGCTTCAATCAGGTATTCATTGTAGTCAAGGCAATGGTGTGTGTGAATGAAAGGAACAGAATTAAAGGATGTAGACGGATTGGCAGTTTATCAAAGAGGACTGTAAGTGAGGAGTAATTAGGAAAAATTCCCTGACAATATATATATATTTGACTCTTTGGCATGTTTTCCAGAATGCACAAAGCAGGGGTATAGAGAACTGCCTTTATACAGTTCTATCTGGGTTCATGGTCTTTTCACAATTGAAGAATTTTGGGGTATCATGTAGTGCAACTGCGACCCACAGGAACTGTATTAAAGGGTTGCGGCATTAGGAAGGTTGAGAACCACTGATGTAGTGGGTTGGGGGTAAACAAGGACGGGCAAGTCTGTGTCAGGATTGCACAGTGGTGCTATGTGTGGTAGGAGAAGCAGAGATGGATAAAAGTGTCGTGGCAGTCTGAGGTTGTGTACTCGGTCTGGTGGAGGGTAGACACAGGTTTCTCTGAGTCTCAGGCTTCTTTATCTTTCTGAAATTATTCATGTTTCTCTGCATCTTTGGATTTACAGCCAACCCCTAGAGATGACCATTTTCATGGAGAACCATGTTTAGGGGAAATGTAGCTTCTCAGAACTTATTTTATCTATAATAAGGCAAAGTCAGTTTCTAAATGTCTTATTCAAAGTCACAATGATGTAACATCCTAAGAAGTAACTGCTGTCATGAGAACCTAGAAGACAATTAACATTGTCCATTTGTACTTAAGAGTATATAAAAGTCATATTTTCTCACTGAACATGTTTGTCCCTACTTTATGAAATTTAAAATATTTGTATAAACCTTTTGAGGTTTATTTCTAACTTAAGTTCTTATTACTTCTCCCCAAACTATTAATTTTACCAGTCATGAGTTCACCCTTCTTGGTGCGTATAAAGAATCTAATTGTTTGTGGTGGGGAAGTAATTTTGCACTGATTATTAAGTATCTACTTTACCTTTTTTTTTTTTTTTGAGGGGGGTGTTAAAGTGTGGTTGATAAATAGGAATCCAGCCAACTCTGAGTCAAACAGTTTTCTGAACACATTGCTTTTATCATCTTTATCAGTTAACAAGTTGAATATAACATCAAGTCCAAACTTATCAGCTTCTAGTTATTGTGTACAATCTAGGAAGTATGGATGTTATTTGGTTTTATGTATTCATGCTATTCCTGGCCTCAGATCCTATTAAAGACAGGATTGCTGCCTGAAAGCCACGTGTATATTAAGGACACTGTAAAAAAAGGGATAGTGTGTAATTTCCCCAATGCAGGCCTGTGATAGTTGCATACTGAACTTACACCAGAATGGGAATACTGACACCTGGTGATCCAGTTGGATGGTCTCACCAGAGTTTTCAAAGCACATGGAATGAGCCCGGAAGTCACGTTCAAGGAAGTTTGGAAATAACATAAAGCAGGATTGGTATCTAGCATTTTCTTTCAGGGATGGGGAAAGGAAGGTCAGAGGATATTGTTAATAGCCACTGACTTCCTTCAATAAACTATCCCTTCTGAATTGCTACACATAAAACCTTAACCAATTCACGCTTTTTATACATAAATCTCCTTGTCAAACTACAATTTGAATTATTTGAGAGATTTCTGGAGATGAATAGGTGAAAAGTCTCCATAAGAAAGCTCTGTCACTGTCATCAGAAAGATTCCCAAACCTCATCAGTTTATATGAGGTTGTCCTCTCCACTGGGAATTCCTAGGCGTGGAGAGAGGGGTGCAGTCCTAGAAATGAATGTTTTGTTCTGTCCTCTAGTTTGCTTACTCAAATAGTAATATCATACGATGTCTTTTCCATAGAAGACTTTAGTTTCCTTATTTTAGCTGGAGAGAGTTATTTCAGAAGTGGAGGTGACGGAGGTCTGGAAGCCACCCCACAGATTGTGTATTTCAAGAAATAACACAGTTTGTTTTCTCATGAAAATAAAAGGGAAAAAGCAGAAAAAAAGGAGATAAAATAAATTTGCATTGAGATTGTGCTTATGCTGTGAACTCAATCCCCTGCATGGCTGGTTCTTATTTAAGACCTGCAGTGACGGGACGTGGGTCTGAAAGCTGCAGGATAAACTGCGTCAGTGATGAAGGTTTTCTCTGTGTTGGGCTTGGTCATCAGCTGTGCGTGAGTCCTGGGTTGAGGATCAGTTCTGTTCCTCAAATCTTTGATATCTACTTAAACTATGTAAAAAATTTGCACAATTTTTAGTATGATTTCTCTATTAAGGTTTGGAAGTGAGATTTGATTTTTTTTTCTGTGGCCAACCATGAAATTTAGCAATTAAATCCTTTCATTCATCCAAAGTCTGGACGTGATGAAAATAAATCTCAACGAAACATTGTGTTTGGGCTTTCAAGGTATTATTGAGTGATGTGTTCTTTAGCAACATTATGAAATGTGGCTTTTCATAATTACTTCTAATTTCCTCATAGTTATATCCTTTAATTTTTACCTAAATAAGATTCATTCTGAAACCCGTGGATACTGGGAAGTCAGAGACTTCTTGGCTTTTCAAGACCTAATATGACTGACCTTCAGCATTTCTGGAGTTTGTCATTTCTTATTACACTTAATCATCTGTCCATGTCTCTTAATTGGAGTTAAACTAAGTACTTTCATCTCTGATAACTCTCTATGCCTACATTGTACAGAGAAAAAATTCTGATAAATAAAAATTTTTCAGTGACAACGGGCATTTTTGTAATTTGATTCACTGAGAGCAAGATCATGAGGTTTGGTATCGTACATGTACATATTTAAGTTTTCATCAGCCAAACCTGTTAGTAATGGTTCCTCCTTCTTTCAAGTTTTTGGTTCCAACTTATTTTTCTCTTGGACACACATTATCATCTCATTTCCACTTATTAATTAAATAAAATAACTCACCTCTTTTTTTTGCAGTTTGGCTGGGGCTGGGTTCGAACCCACCACCCTCAGTATATGGGGCCGGCGCCCTACCCACTGAGCCACAGGCGCCACCCCAACTCACCCCTTATTAACTAGTCGTCTTCTCTCATGTGGGTGTTCTCCTCCTAAGATCCATGGGCAGCTTTCTGGAGTCTATGAATTCCCCCCAAATTGCATATAAATGTGTGTGTGTGTCTTTTCTAGAGCTCTCATCTGAATTTTAAAAGTCTCCTTGACTGCTGAAAGTAAAAAGCATCACTTTGTTGTTCTCACACAGACCTTCTCACTCAGTTTGAGCTTATGGCACACACCAAGTGCTTTGCCAACTACTCGTTCTTCACGGAGCCCTCACCACTTGTTCTACGTGGAGCTGCGCGTGGCCACAACTCACTGGTTTCTGCACCTCCTAAGGCAAAGCAGTGTAGTAGTTTGGGGTTTGAGTCTTTACATGGAGAGCTCTTCCTCAGATTTGAATAATGTATGAACTAATATAAAAGAAAAACTTGGCACCAGTCAGGGTGGCTCATGTCTCAGCACCACATCAGGAGGCTGAGGCAGGGGGAATCACTGAGCTCGGAGTTCAGGACCAGCCTGGGCAACATGAAGAAGCCTCATCCCACAAAAAGATTAGAAACTATCTGGGCGGGCACCTCTTGTAGTCCCAGAGGCTACGGTAGGAGTAGTTTAGGAGGTCGAGATACAGTGAGCTGTGTTTGGACCACTGTGCTCCAACCTGGGTGACAGAGTATGACCCTGTTTTTTTTGTTTTGTTTTGTACTGTTTTTTAAATAAAACAGAGAAAAAAATACAACAGAAAAGAAAGGAACAAAATTTCATACCCACAATTTGACTTAAATAATTTTTATCTTAATGCTATGTGGGGGGAGTTTTGAGATAGGGTCTCACTATATTATCCAGCCTGGCTACTTCATGTACAAAGAAAAAAGTGAAATATAAACTTCTGAGTTTGGTAGTTTTACCACTAACATAACAAATATAACATAATTGCAAAAACACTAAATGTAAAATAGCAGTGTCAATTTAATATTATATATCAATGATGGTACCTTACAGAAACTTACCCTTGGCTCGGCGCCTGTGGCTCAATCGGCTAAGGTGCCAGCCACGTACACCTAAGGTGGTGGGTTCGAATCCCCAGCCCAGGCCTGCCAAACAGCAATGATGGCTGCAACCAAAAAATGTCCGGGCGTTGTGGCGGGCGCCTGTGGTCCCAGCTACTTGGGAGGCGGAGGCAGGAGACTCGCTTGAGCCCAGGAGTTGGAGGTTGCTATGAACTGTGATGCCATGGCACTCTACCCAG
>CAUYQV010133107.1:0-31883 GCA_963574575.1 Galagoides demidoff | reverse complement strand
GTCTCCATCCTTCTTTAGGGCTGCATAGTACTCCATGGTGTACACATACCACAATTTATTGATCCTTTCATGGGTCGATGGGCACTTGGGCTTCTTCCAAGACCTAGCAATTATGAATTGGGCTGCAATAAACATTCTGGTGCAAATATCTTTGTTATAATGTGATTTTTTTTGGTCTTCTGGATATATACCTAGTAGAGGAATTGTAGGATCAAATGGCAGGTCTATTTTTAGTTCTCTAAGTGTTCTCCAGATGTCTTTCCAAAAGGAACGTATTGGCTTGCAATCCCACCAGCAGTCAAAGTATCTCAAGAATGGAAGAAAAAGTACCCAATGTACACAGCCCTACTATGAAATTAACTTATAGCTTTCCAATTATACCCCAAGAATATGGGGAAAGGGGAGGGGGGAGGATAGGTGGAGGGAGGGTGATTGGTGGGACCACGCCTATGGTTCATCTTATAAGGGTACATGTGAATCTTTCTAAATGTAGAATAGAAATGTCTTAACACAATAACTAAGAAAATGACATGAAGGCTATGTTAACCAGTTTGATGAAAATATTTCAAATCGTATATAAAAACAGCACACTATACCCCATGACTGTATCAATGTACACAGCAATGATTTAATTAAAAAGAAAGAAAGAAAGAGAGAGAGAGAGAAAAGAAAAATCACTGGTTTAGGCCTTAGGCAAGGGAAGGGTGTAGGAGCTCAATCCCCCCTTTGTGGAAAGGCAAGGGAGACCCTCTACATGGATCCTAACAAGACGTGAGATCAGCTGTGGGATAATGGGTTGGGACAATTTATTGAAAGGGGGGATCTAGGGTGTATGATGTTGGGTTGACGGTCATTATGACTTCATCTCTGCAGACTAAAGAAGCCTCTGCAGAGATATCCCCCACCCACCCCACTGGAGATCCTTAGAAAGGCATCTCTCAACCTTTAGAGAGATGGACCCAGAGCAGAGCATTGCAGCCTTGATTTGCCCCAATGCTCCAAGAGCTTTCCCAAGAGAACTCTAGGCCCCTTCTCTGCAGGCGACTAAGCCTCCCTTCTCTACAGATTTTAGAATTCTCAGACAGCTCACGTTGCTTTAGATGTTCTGACAAATACAATTGACCTCCCAGCCGACTCCATTCAAAAACCTCAGAGTATTCCCTCTTTGCAGGGCTTCTGCTTAATGCTTCCCATGATGGGAAGAGAGTTAGGGGCCTCATGCACAGTGAGAAGTAACTCAGGAGGAAGTGTCCCCAGGGGCTGGGAAGAGAGCAGCTTCCCTGTGGGTCCCTGCAGGGGACTGTCAGTATCATCTGGCCTGACCCTTCACCTCCCTGAGCAGGACCTCTGTTAGCCATCACCCAGTCTTAGGGCTTGCTGATAGTGTGGCTTGTTGCTCTCAGAAGGCAAAGTCACATGTGTCAGAGATTTAAAAACACACAGCTGCAGATTTAAAAACACACAGCACCTTGTATCAGTCCTGGAGAAAAGGGCAGAGATAACACCTTTATTACAGCTCAAGAGTGCAATGCCAGGTGGAGAATCACAGCCCTGGGGAGGCTGCACTGTGGATCCTATAAGCATCTCAGGGTGGGGTTTTTGAAAGAACTAGAAGATTCCTCCAAGGAAACCCAAAACAGTGGCCACAGAGGCAGCTGGGGGGGAGGGATGGGGGCCTCTAGATGTCCCAGAGGCTGACAGGGCTTATCAGTCCCACTCTCCCTGCCGGAAGACTTCCTATGGGTTATTGCATACACAAAGCAAAATTAATGGAAAGCATAAAAGAATAAGAAGTGATAAAATTTTAAATCAAGATTAAAGTAAGAATAATAAACAGGAATAAAATGCAAGACTCCAGGGAGAGTATTAAACTATCAACACATTAAAAAAAAAAATGAGGCTTCTTAAAAAAAAAAATCACACCACATTTATTTTACCTTTAACAACCACATTCAGTGGTCAGTGGTGTTCACCAACTGGTGTGTGCGTTTCCCTGCACTGCCCGGGCGCCTTCATAATTATACTGGGCCCATGTGACTAATTCTGGCCAGCAGACTATGAGGGGGGGACAATATACATCATTTTCAAGCTTTTAAGGGATTCTAGAAAGCACTTATGAGCACTCAGCTCCACAAGGAGGACCCTGGCGAGTTCCCTGACGCCCCCCCCCCCCCACTGGACTCTGCCTGAGTGTAGGATAAACCTTTTGGGGCAAAGTCGCTGAGATTTGAGGGTTTGTTCACTGCTAGAGCATATCTTGACTAAAACAAATGCTTATAATTAACTCTTTCAATCTTTCTTACATCCCTGTAATCTGGCCTCCATTGTTATCCTCATTTAAAATCCAAGGAAACGGAGGCATGGAGAAGTTGAGGAATGTTCTTCGGATCATGTAGCTGGGAAGTGGCAGAGCTGGGACTCCAGTTCAGGCAGCCTGACCACCACCTGCTGGTTCTCACAAAGAGAGGGATCTTACAGCCAAATGCGAGGGCCTCCCTGGGCATGCACCTTCTTCTACAGAAGGTTTGGGGATGTTGCCGCAGGGCAGGGGAGGGGAGCGGAGTAAGGAGGCAGGCCTCTGTGGAGAGGCCAGCCAGGTGTTAATCCTTCCTCCTATTCCTAACAGGAAAAGTCACCCATCGTATGTGATAAAATGAAGGGGACTTGCATCCGTGGGCATCAGTTCTAAACCCCATCCTGTCAAAATGGGCATCCTTTTTTAAATTTCCATCTAGAAAAATCCTCATACCCAGGAATCAAGAAGCTAAATCCTAGTTGTTGGACTACCAGTGACAAGTTGTATGACCTGGATGATTTCTTAAGGTTTCTTTGTGCCTCAGTTGCTTCCTTTAAAATTTGAGGCTAATAATTTCCATCTCATCAGGTTATAAAGAGACCAAACAACAACAGGAAAGATGCTTTGGAAAGACGCAAAATGCTTTGCAAGTCCACGTTCTTAACTTAATTGACAATCAGATGATGCTCTCTGCCACCCCCACTCCACCCATTGTACCTATGGGAAAAGTGAAGTCTTGGTAGCTTGTCCAAGAATGCAAAGGGTTGCGGGTACGGCCTATTATCACAATAATAGTAATAACAACACTAATAATGATAACAAGACGTAAGAACCAGAGTCTAGGACTCCAGGCCCTGAACTCACCAGGCGTTCTCACTTTGTGATTTGAAAGTTTCCAGTTCCTGGCTTTGTGTACCTCGGGTTGCACCCCCCTGGCCAAGGCAGCAGAGAGAAAAGCCAAAGAACACCGTAGCCGAGACACTTTGGACCAGACACGCCGAAGTTCAGATCTGATCCTGCGGCAGACCCTGGGTCTTCTTTCTCTCATCTGGATTGCTTCCAAGACCATTACATCCATTTACACAAAACTGGGCCCCCTTCATAAGCCCCACCTGCTTTTTCCCCTGAGCCTTCTCAGTCCTCATACAAAGAGGCCCCTGCGGCCAGCCCTCCAAACATATTAGATGCACCAATAACATCACACCGCAGGCCCTCGGGCTGAGCACCCCTGCAAGGAAGGTGGAGCAGGGCCATCCGTTGTGGTTAGAAAAGCTCCCGCTGCCTTGCTGTGTGGCCTGGAGCAACATCATCTCCCTCTCTGGTCCTCACAGCCCTCACCCAGAAATAAGGTTCTTGAATGAGACCAGCAGTTCCCACTCTTCACCATGCTGCAGAATCCCTGGGAAATGCTCAGGAAATGCAGAGACCCAGCCGGCGCCCTCCCCACCCACGGATTCGTTTTTAATAGGTCTCCGGAGATGGCTGGACATTGGGACCTTTTAACCCCATCTCCAGGTGATTCCAGTGTATAGGCAGCTTGAAAACCACTTGGCTTGATCCAAAGGCTCCCACGTTCTAAAAGTTACTGAAGGAGTGAGGGAATCCTTGGGGAGGATTCACCTTGGGGAGGGCTGAGGAAGACAGGGGGACAGAAGCTCCTGGGTCTGAGGCCTCATCAGGCCCTGCTCAGGAGCTGGTCTGCACAGCCCCCCATTTCCCGCACCCTGCTGATGGAAGGATGCCCAGGCTCTATCAGAGCCCAGCTGGGAGGCCATTCATTTGGAGAATGATTTCCTTTAGGTACCTCTCTCGGAAGCCTCCTTAACTGATCCAGAGAACAGAGGCTTTTCATTTTAATTAGCAAATTCTTTTCACCATTGGAAACGAGCCTCTGTTCTCATTGCCCTTACAGGTTCCATTAGCTAAGATGGTGAAGGAGGGATGGGAAGGTGGCATGGGAGCTGTTACCTGGTGTAATTTGTAGGCTGGTGGGGGAGCTCGCAGAATAAGAGAGTGGCTGAGATTGCAAGGACCAAATCACACACTTAAGGAAATGGCTTCGTGGCTGCAGGACACAGTGACTCCGGTTAGCCTTGCCTCTTTGTGGGGCTGCATAGGCTTGTGTGATGGGGAAAACAGGTGTTATTAGGCCCCCCCCAGGCCTCGGGCCCACTGGATAGACATAGCATCTCAAACTGAAGAACCTTTTCTAAGGAGTAAAAAGTCACACTTTTAAACAAAATTGCCTGTGGCTGGAGAGGAACGGGAGATAGTACTTATCTAATGCATATTTTATAAGCCTGTGAACTCTCAGAGCCAGCAAGAGTGTTCCTTCTTCACCTCCTTAGCACCTGAAGTGCTGAAGAGAGGCCACCTTCCTGGGGGGCCAGACATCCCAGGAAGCCCCTGTCCCGGGGGTGTCTGGCAGGAGGGAGAGGCTGTCCCTGCAGCTCCTTTTCCAGAGTTTTGACATGCGGTGTCAACAGCATGCTTTCTGAAACAGGCCCTAACATCTCTTTAATGAGTTTCTCTAATGGTTTGAGTTTTCCCCAATACTTAGGAAAATCTTGATCCTAATTAGGCCTATAGAAGGACAATTAGGAGAAATGTCCTTAACAATTAGACAGAAAAAGAAAAAAGAAAAAAAAAAACAATTAGACAGGCCAGTGCAAGGAACAAATGTTTGCAGGTGCCTTAGAGCGCATCTAATCAACACCAACACAGGGAAAGGAAGATGAGGCAGCCATGGGCCAGACCCCACGGTGTGGCTCACAGGGAGTGACCTCCCCTCTGCGCCCGCCGAACCCCGTGATCAGCTACACGGAGCTAGTTATACCCCACACACACACCATCTGGTCTCCACAGTGATGTGGGCTCCAGAATGCTTCTGCACCCCTCTCCTTCCCCTCCTTTCCTACCTGAGCTCCAGCATTTCAAGTCTCAGCCGCCTCTTCCAGTAAATATGAACACTCGTATATGGTGAACAAAACCATCATGGATGGCTCTGTCTCCAGGTGTGAGGCAGGCAGAGACCCGGTGACCTGACTGCACATCTCATTAGCTTCTAATGATTGGAGGCTATTTCAATAGAATAGGGACACATGCTTGAACGGAGAGACCTGCGTGCGGCTAGAAATGTGTAGAGGAGATTCAGCCTGGAGGGGACAGGTCTAGGAAGGCCACCTAGAGGAAGGCATGATTGACTGGGTCCTCAGCAACTGGAGGAAGTCAACAGTGCATGGCAGAGGCCATTGGGAAGGCCCAGAGTGACCTTCTGTAGGGAAGTCTTCTGTCCCTCCCTGTGCCAGGCATTGTGTCCAGTGACCCTATGGCTTGGTTTTTCTAGGACAGCCCCAATTTGTGCTTGTCCTCCAGAGTTCAGCATTCATCCCAAGGATGTCCCAGTTGGGGTGATAAATTGTATGGTCACCCGATCAGTGATGGCTTTATCTCACTTTGCTGTTGTACCCATGTAGTTGTCTGCCTGCGACACAGGCGTGCGTGTGTGCACACTCACACTCAGATCCGTGCAGGGCTGCACAGCATTCTTAGAACACAAATTTGAGTTCTTAATTCATCCTTTGCACAGCCCTGGCATACACATGCGGAAGGCGTTTGGTGGATGTTTTGTGAAGACGTGAATGAGGCTGGGATAAAGGCCTCCGTGAATCCTCAGGCCTCCCACCCCTCACCTCAGTTGCCTGCTTTTTTCTGCCTCCACAATGCTCCAGAGCATATTCAGTGCCTATTTCGAGTTTGTTCAAGGGCCAAGAGATCTGAAATGTATTTTTTTCCCGCAGCCTGACTTGGCCCCAGAAGTTGACAAAAGCATCATCTCATTAGAGGCTATTTGAATAGAAATTATAGGCTTGTTCTCTGAGTGCGGACTTGAGAGCCCTTCAGAAGACAATTACTGCTAAATATCTGAAGAGAAACACTCTTATTGGCTTCTAAAAGCCCGTCTCAGGTCAAACTAACCTAAATTCCTCTCAATACAATTAGAACTTCAATAAGACTGAGAGAAACAGCAAGCTTCCAAGAACACCAGGCCCACAAAGGGCCGATCAACAGCTTGACTGCAGGACTGAGGAGGGCAGAGGGGACGATGGAACATTCCGAGAGGCAGCACAAAGCACGTGGGGCGCAGAGCTGCCCACGCTCTGATCAAGAGCGCTCGGCGAGCCTGCCAGGCAGGAGTCAACACACATCAGCTGTCGACTCTGAGTTTACAGAGTTTACTCCCCAACGTTTCTGCCCTGTGTGGTCCCACTGAGGACCAAGAACAAGCACGTGGTCCAGGGAGTGTCACTTCCCTCCTGGTTTATGGAAATAGAACCCTACCCTCCGGGCTCCACCACTCAAATCCTTCTTGTTTATTCTTCAAAGAAAAGAAATTCTTAACAGCCTGGCTTCTTATACTCTTGCAACTCTGTCCTTTCTCTCTTGCCTCCTCCCTAAGACCCTGAGGGTCTTGAAGACAAGCGATCAAGTCTCTCTCTCACATCCTTGTTTCCAGCAAAACGTTAAATCATCAAAGGAATGCACGGATTTAAACAAGACTGGAAAGAGGTGATAAACCAGGGTCTCTATCCAACATGAAGGGGGAAACATTAGGGGGAAACTTTCTAAAGGTTCTAGTGCCATCTGGAAATGCTCTTCTATCTACTTCATGAAAATTAGCAGGGACCAGAAGGTGGGGATGCTGGGGTCTCACCTGTACCTCACTTAAACACACCTGCTCATGGATTACTCAAAGCACCTTGTGTAAAGGGCAGCTTCTTTAAAACAGTTCCCTTTCCACAATGTAGGTCTCTAAGTGACTTCGGGGTGGGGGGTAAATGGGAAGACAGACTCACCTGTTCTCCAGGTGACAGGTCTCTACTAGTCTATGCCCCGCACTGTCCGGCTGTCCATAAGAAGGATGCTATGGCCACTGCTGTGGAGGGTGCCTATTCTGTACACCCTCTTACCTGCCTCTCCTCACACTAGTGAAGAACTGGGTAGACCTTTTCTGAATGGACTGGAGGGAGAAGGAGTCAGGTGAGGGAGAGAGGGAGCCTGGGTGGTGGCTGGGAGCTGGAATGGAAGGTGTGGGAGGGGAGGAGTCAGGTGAACTTCTTCCAACCCCCTTGCTGTCTCAGACCATACAAGGGGGCCTGCTTACGTCTCTACCCAAGCACACCTCTGCTATAGACACCAGCAGAGAAATGGAGGATTCCAGAAGGCACCATTTAAACATAACTAAGCAGAATCATCCCTGGGGGCCCCTCCTGCTCTGACATTCTGTGAGTTTAACATGGAAAAACATTCAGCTAAAATCATCGGGGTGGCTAGGCTCTGGCCTAGCAATTCCTTTTTATGAAATGACTGTCTCTCTGAAGTGCAAAATATCTACTTAGGACCTCAGACTCATTCTTACGATGAGCTGATCTTTAAATCTTACAAGGGCTCTCATCCAAAACAAAAAGAGTCTATTTCTCCCCCGCCCTCACCCTGATGAGTGCACAGCACTGTGATGAGAAGTTGCTCTGGTGCTCGGGACTCCTACCAAGTTCCCTCCCCTCCTAGGTCAAGGTCAGAGGGTCCTGTGGCCTGAGAATGGACCTGTCAAGATGGAGATTAATGTTTTGGGTCATGAGAAACATCACCCAAGATGTCCATTCACATCAAGCCCCCAGAAAATGGACCTGTGTGGTCTAGTGACCTTCATTATGTTTCTGGACCAGGGACTGACCCCTGACCCCAAGGACTGGGCTTCTGATTCAACCCAACCCAGACTTCTTCCTCAAACTGGCCCCTAAATCTGTTAAAAGACCAAACTCCTTCCTCCCCAACCACTTCATAAAGTTATTTCCTTCACTATATGAGTCACCATAAAGTTAAGACAAAGATGGTTTCTGAGTCAGCTAGATCTCTCAGATGCCAGAACAGGAGCTGGCTCCAAATAGGTGCTAGAGAAATATCATTGAATACGTGAAAGTAAAGTTAAATGAATAAATGACCAAATGGGTTCAAGTTGAAATGGCTCAGTCAGGTTTTCTACTAATAGGTCAATTTTTCAAAGACATGGAACCAAGGAGGTAGGTCTGCCTACAAGGGGTCCATCTCTCCCACCCACTCCCTTCAGCTCTGAGCTCCCTGAGATGTGTCATATTAATATTCTTGTTGGGGGGGTGGGTAACTAGGCTCCCCTAACTGGGGGGCATCTCTGAGCTAAGTGACAAAAATGAAAACTAACAAGGTAGAAACGCTCCTCTTGTGTGAGTCCACTAATGCCCACGGATGAGCCCCTCACCCTGCTGGTATTCTAGGGGGGCTCCGCAGAGGTCCCTAAATAAACAGGTGGGTAGTGAGGTGGTGAAACAGAAGGTGGTGGGTTTGGGAAGAGACCAGAGTCCTGCTCCCAGGTTGCCACTGGTGCCACTGTGGTGTTGCCACCCTGTCAGTAAAAGGACTTGCCCAAGACTTCCAGTAGCACTTGATAAAATTAACCATGAAACTTACAAAATACAGCTTCTTGGTCTCTCTGTGCCAAGCCTGGCCTCTACGTGTCCTTCTGAGCCCACCAGGGTGTGCCACCCAGACATCCGGAAGCAAGCTGCAGTCGGTGCTGGGCGTCTGAGCAGATCGGTGGCACTTAGAAATGATTTGAAATGTGCACATACATCAGTCAGTATGATCTGCTCAGCTGGCACAGGGAACCAGGCCTCAGGGAAATTCCAGATCAAACAAGCCCACCGGGACCTAAACCATCTCGGAGATTTGTCTGGAAATGTCTGCTTGTGCCAGGAAGTTGGGGACATGTAGCCTCCCACAAACAGAAGACACCAGGTTGTGTAGGCTTGAGAACAGCTCTCCGCAACGTTGAGCCACTCCCAGGGAAAACTGTGACTAATTCTAATGTGGGTATCAAGGCATAATTTTGATTTCATGGCTATCCACCAATGACAGGCCAAGACAGAAATCCAGAGTATGATCTCAGTATTTAGGGGACCTCTTGCTTCTCTCTCCCTTGTGTCCTCAAATCAGGAGTAGGTTACCACCAGTCTCCACGACCTGGGCACCACCCTGACTGTTGGTCTCAGCGTGCCACCTGCCCCTCAATCAACCCTCACTGGGGGGCCTGCCTCGGTTTTGCAGGTGTCTGCTGTCACCATAACCCACTGAAGGAGGCTAGGACGATGGTTAGCGGAAGACCAGAGCCCCTCAAAGCAAGATGGGAGCAAATTCTCACAGTCCTCATCCCTCCCTCCCTCCCTTGCCCGTGGCCCTGCAGTGCCTCCTAAGGTCACCACCCAAATAAATTACTACACCCAATTTCTCACAGAGAAACCCAGCTAAGACCACGGGATACATCCTCTTCCCTCTCCTGCTCCCCGATGACCCCCAAAATGAACTACTGACACCACCTGCTATTTTTTGGGCTTGGGGAAGAATCCAGGCTACACCCCTTTCAGTCCCCTGACCAGCGTGAGTGGCAAGCAAGAACTCGGGCTGCAACTGGAGCCAGTCTGCAGGTCTCTTTGGTGGTGCTGGAATAGGATCAGCGCATCCCTCAGCATCTTGTAAATAATCTCCGAGCCTCTCCCGTGGAATGCATTTGCAGCAGCTCCCTGAGCTGTCTTCCTCCCATTTAATTCTCACCAGGCAGCAATGACGTGGGGCTTTTCTCTGCCTAGTTGAGCCAATGTTTCTCAACAGGAAGCTCTATTTTCATAAATTTGTGTTTTTAGATCACCCACAGCTCCTGGCCTTGCTTTTCACATGTCAGTAATAGCCAGTGGGTCCCTTTCAGGGGCGCAGGGGCTCAATCACAGGCACAGTGGTTTCAGCTGTTCCCCTCCAGGTGGCTGAGTGAGCGGCAGGCCCCACCCCTCCTCTCCCTGACTCAGGACTGTGAGCACCTTCTACCCCAGTCGGTGCCCCTGCGGCTGCACCTGAAAGTTTCCTGGTGGAATTAAAGCCTGCCCTCCACTCACCCCTACAAGCAGACACACTCCTTCAGAGGGAATATCCCTGGGGCTGTCGTGTGGCAGGGACTGTGTGCAGAGTGGGGTATGGAAAGGAATTCATTGTGGCAAAGGCCCCTGGAATCCCACCGTCCAATGGGGAAGACAGCCCAACACACAGCATGTGGGGCTCAGTGCTCAGAGGGTCAGAGGGGTTAGTGGAGAGCTGAGACTCAGAGCCAGACTTCTGAGTTCAAAGCCAGGCTCTGCCCTTTACAGCTTTGTGACCTTGGGTGCATTACATAATCTTTCTGGCCTTCGGTTCTGCAGTCTGAAAATGGGGGTATCTGTGTAAAGAGCTTGATAGGAAGCTGGCCGATAGAAAGCCCCTGTAAATGCTGCCTCTCCTTAGGAGGAGACTGAGGGGACGGCAGGAGGATCCTGGGCAGCAGCTCTGCTTATAGCAACAAACTGCATCCTCGAGACACCAGGAAAAGGGATGTTTTCCTCCTACTCAGAGGACAGTTACTAAAATCCAGTGGTGACAAAAGGACATCCCTGAGACCCACAAATAGGTAGTGAGGAGAGAGTATCCAGGCAGTGTGTGCAAGTCCCCTGGAATTCGTAGAACTGCTGAGGGGGGATTTCTAGGGAAGGCTGCAATGCTTGCTAGGCATGTGGATGGGGCTCACAGCTATTCCATGTGGGGATCACTGAGGAGGTCACCTGTCCAGAAGCTGGTGCAGGGACACGAGAGAGCACTACATAGGGGGCGCCAGCCTGACCTGTGCTCTTACCTCCCATCAACTCACAGAGGGATGATGGTCTTGGCCACTCTAGAAGTCAGCCTCCTCTTTCCTTTTTTTTTTTTAAGAGACAGAGTCTCACCCTGTCACCCTCAGTAGAGTGCTTTGATGTCACAGCTCACAGCAACCTCCAGCTCTTGGGCTTAGGTGATTCTCTTGCCTCAGCCTCCCGAGTAGCTGGGACTACAGGCACCTGCCACATCGCCCGGCTATTTCTTTGTTGCAGTTTGGCTGGGGCCGGGTTTGAACCTGCCACCCTTGGTATATGGGGCCGGCGCCCTACTCACTGAGCCACAGGCGCCGCCCCTCCCCTTTCCTTTCTGTTTGTGAGATCAGCATCTCAAAGTTCCCTTTGAGCTACAAAACCTCCAATGGAGGGACCCTAAACCTTCAGTGGAATGAAGGTGCTGGGGAATAATGTGGCTCTCTGGGACACAGACCCTTATAAACACTTACTGCATGGTGGTGCCTGGCAATCTGCCTTTTCCCCAAGCTTCCCAAGAGCTTCAGAGACTCTTTGAGATACTTAGAGGGCTACTACCCTAGGGAATGGGGAAGTTGGTTATTTTTTGGTTTTGCAATAGCAGTTAGATCCTGGGGGCTGGCTTCGTAAAAAGTTGCATTATACAGGACTCGTTTCAGCTTCCCTTTAATGAGTCTGTTTATGAAACTTGCTTTAAGCCTGGCAGAAGTTATAAAGGTGTTAACAAAGGGTTTTTATGATTTTAATTAGAAACAGGCAGCGGGGCCCATGTAAAACTTTCTTTTTGACTTGGCTTCCTAAAGGGAGGTGAATGTCCCTGGGATCCCACGGTCTGATGGGGAAGACAGCTCAACGCACAGCATCCCAGGAAGGGTAGAGAACCAGGACTTGAAGAGCACCTACCACATGCCAGTCACTCAATGCACATTGTCACGTATGTGCCCTGGGAGCGGGTATCATCATCCCATGTTTGAGTTAAAGGAGTTATGAGGCTAATTGAAAGCCGTGGAGTCATGGCTGTTCCAGTTATATTTAGCTGAGTAACAAACTACCCTGTGCTGCATGAGTCAGCAATTAAGACAGGTCAGGGGACTTGTCTGTACTGCTTAATGCCTGTGGCTTTAGCTGGGAAGATTAAAACCCTGGGGTGACTCACAGCTAGGGGCTGGAGGCCTCTGTACTCACATATCTGGTGGTCAATGTCCCTGTCAGCAGGGACCTCATCCAGGACAGTCTCCCAGGATTCTCCATGTGTCCTGAGCTCCCTTACGACATGACAATCTTGGCAATCGTACATGGCCACTGAAAGAACAAAATGTGAGCGGACCCAAAGAGCCAGAAGGAAGCTGTACTATCTCACGACTGGGCTTGGAAGCTCCATCGCATCATTCCTATCCTACTCTATTGGTCCCTAAGGTCAACTAAATTCAAAGAGATGAGACACAGACCTTAGCTCTCATTGGGAGGGGCACTGAGAATTTGAAGGCATGTTTTAAAACATACCCAATAAGCCCTCATCTGGGCCCTGCTCCATACTCAGGAAGAATTGACTTTCCCGTACAAAAAACACCATGCGTGAGTTTTATTGTGAACCCTACCAGTCAGGGACTCCTCCTTGGCCTTTTCTCAACATCCTTCAGAGCATTCCCAGCCTCAGAGCTGCTCCCTGCAGAGGGGAGCTAGCAATCAGTGAGAACACTGAGCCTCAACCCACAACATCCCCCTCCTGTTGTTTTCCTCTCCCGGGCAAAGCCAAGAGGTGCTTGACATCCTCATCCCCACCTTCACATCTACTCCACACCCTCCAGAGCTGAGCACCAAATGTCTGTGTGTGGGACCAAGACTAGGAAAGTGACATTGGGTATGAGAGAGAGTATCAAATACAGAGTCAGCAAGTAAAATATGAATCTCTGCCTCCCTCTATACAAAAAGGTAATAGCCAGGGGGTTATAGGCCTGCAAAGGTTTATAGGTCTGCAAAGACCCAGTGTCACCCAGAAGCGGTGACTGACAAATCTCCCATAGGAACCCAGCCAGTGTGCAGCTACTTAGTTATACCCTCCGTTTCAGGATCTTATCCTCGGCCGGAACTAAAGGGGCTCAGCCTTGGGGGTAGACTCACATTTACCAAGCTTATAAAAAGCCGATGAATACGCATAAATACCGATATTTAAATTCAACATGAGAAATGCAGTGACCAGATCAGCCCTTACCTGCATGCAGGGTATCTTCACGGGAGGCCAACTCATCACCAGGTGGTTACTGTGTGACTGAGCTCTGTGCAAGTGGACATGGCGATGTGACTATACCTAGCCAAGTGCGATATGTTTTACTACGTGTTACATGTGACAAGCTAGATGGAGAGAGCCTGGCGGTCTGTCCCTAAAGGAGGCACTTGCCTCAGAAACAGACAAGCTCCTTGACAACCAGGCAGGTCCCTGAGGGGAGGTACACATACATGTCCTCAACCAACTTAGCCTGCAAGGCTCCCCACTTGGTAGAACTGGGGCTGAGCCTTGCCATCCCGTACCCCAGCTCCAGTGACTGACAGTATTTTTCCAGACATGGCAGCATCATGCAGTGGGCTGTAACAAAGATCTTGTCCCACTTCCAGTCAGTATTTAAGGCAACCTCACAGATAGTTGTAGGGTTTTCCTGACCCCACGACAAGTTACTTATCTGCCCTAAGCTTCCATTTCCCCATCAGAGAGCTCATCAGGGCTGACGCAAGAGTTAAGCCACATGCCACAGCACGGTGTCTGACTCACAGGCAGCAATTCTATGTGATATGCTGACAATATCAGGTGTCCCAAATTATCTCCGGGAAGGCTGAGCCCTAGCTACAGTGGCAGCTGAGAGGAGATGAGGAGTGGCATCAGGGAGGAACTTAGTCCCTCAGGCACACTTCTGTGGCTGCAGGCAGAGCCGGGATCCTGTGTGCCCTCCCTCCTCACCCCCAACACACACACGCAACAACCTTTTCTGTGTGTACACGTAACCAGCAGTGTTCATCCTGGGCCTAACAAAACAAATTGATCAAGAGTCGATATATAACAAATGCAAGCAGTGTAACCTGGTTCTTTATACCCTCAATGATTCCCCAACAATAAAAAAAAAAAAAAAGGAGTCAATACAGGTCCTAATTACAGGCTCTGCACTGGAAGATTGATGGTAGGAGATGAAGAGGGAGAACAGGCCCTTGATGGGTGCCTGTAATGAGGTGTCACTGGTCCCCACTGTAAGTCGTTTATAAACATGGTCTCACGTCTGTGGCTGTCAGCATCCCCGCCAGAGCTTAATGAGCTGCTCCTTCCTGCCCCAGGGTGAATGTCAGAAGCTGATCATGTTTTCTACTGCGAGAGGCACTGGCTGCCTGATGGTTGGTAAGTTTCATCTACAAATGTCTCCGTTCACTCAGGAAATGCATTTTCCGAAAACTCCTGGCAGAGATATGCATTGATTTTCCCATCTGAGCTTCTCAGCTCCCGGGAAGTGCCATTGCTGAATTCCCCACTTGCAGCCTCTTTTCTTAGCTTGGGTGGTTACAGAAGAGTCTCAGTCAAGCCCAGAACTTAAGTCCTGGGCTAAAGTGATCGAGAAGGGAGACTTGGCATCCCACTGAATCCCAGCGTTACTATTCACAAGCTATGTGACCTCTCCAAGCCTCGGTTTCCTTGCCTGTAAATTGGGAACATTTACATGTGCAGTAAAAGAAGACCTTTCCATTCGGAGTGGCAGTGAGAGCTGAATCTGACCATACTGGCTCTGACCAGCTAAAGCAAATAAAGTCTATGGACTTGCAGTGATCCCAGACAGGAGACCGACCTTTCCTAGATCTAAACGAAGACTCACGATTGACCAACGTACGATGAAACTTATTTTAGTGTACAGACCAGTAGATTCAGGATGCAAGTTGCAATTCTTAATTTGCATGATCACAATGAAACTTTCTTTTCTAGCATGTAAAATTCCCTGACGTTTTCCCTCCAGGGAGCCACTCCATACATTTCTTTCCCAGTGTGTCTTCTCTTGGCTGTTAAATAAGAAAACTCAGCACTCACTCTTCCAATCGCTGTGGTGGTCTTACTCTTCCTTTGACAGCACCTCCTTCAGGAGCAGGGCTCTCTCTGGTGGGCAGAATGATGCCCTGCCCTCCCCAAAGCATCCACGTCCTCGATCTCTGGAACCTGTGACCAGGTTAGGTCACAAGGCAAAGCAGAATTAAGTTTGCAAATGGCATTGAGCTTGCTAATCAACTGACCTTGAGATATACAGATTATTCTGGGTAATCTAGGTGTACCTAAGGTGATCATAAGCATCTTTAAAAGGAGAAGAGAGCCCCAGAGAGATGGCAGCATGAGATGGACTCAGGTGACACGGCTGCCTTTGAAGGTGGAAGGGGCTTTGAGCCAGGAAATGCAGCCCCTAGAAGCTC
Organism: Galagoides demidoff; assembly: GCA_963574575.1. Classification (NCBI taxonomy): domain Eukaryota; kingdom Metazoa; phylum Chordata; class Mammalia; order Primates; family Galagidae; genus Galagoides; species Galagoides demidoff. The sequence goes on along the minus strand of CAUYQV010133107.1, from coordinate 16,415 downwards.
AACATGGCAAAGGAGGAGATTCTCCCCTGCAGCTTTTAGAAAGGAATACAGCACTTCCAGCACCTTCATTCAAGCCCAGCAAGATCCAGATCAGACTTCTGACCTCAAGAATTATAATATAATAAATGTGTATTGCTTTAAAGCCCCAAGTTCATGGTGATGCGTTATAGCAGAGACAGAAGATAAATACAAGAGACCCTCTCTCACTGGGTCTCTTGTGAGGATTAAGTGAGTTCCTGTGTTAAAAGACAGACTTCAGACAAATTAAATTTAACAGAGTTTAATTGAGCAAAAATGATTGGCAAATTGGTCAGCACCTAAGTAAGAACAGGGTTGGGTGACTCCAGCATGAGTAGAGGGGATTTGTGGACAGAACAAAGAAAGAACTTAAAGAAAACAGAAGTGACAGGCACAGAAACCCGCCGGATTGGTCACAGCTTGGCATTTAGCTTATTTGAACACAGTTTGAACAGTTGTCCGCCTTTGGCCGAAACTCATGACTGGTACAAGGAGGTTAAGTTACAGTCTGGGACGTAGCCAATTGGGTTACAGCTCATTATAAATGGGGAAACGTCTAGGCTGAACTTTAAATATGTTAAGAGGCAGCTTTATGCTAAACTAAATTTAACTCAAAGTACTTAGTCCCATGCCCAGCAAATCATAAGCATTTGATTAATAATATTACCATCATTACCATCATAAAAGTCACCAACTTGTTTATTACAGGGCCTCCCCCTCCTACCTGTTTTGACCATTCCAACAACTCAACTCTGACCAGTGGAGCTGGAGGAAAGAGAACTGACCTCTACTGAGTGCTTCCAATGGCCAGGCAGTGTGCTGGGCACTGTGCCCAGTGCCCAACACACAGTCTCTCAATTGGTGTGTCTAGAACCATCTTCTCTGGAAAACCAGAACAAGCCTAGGTCCAAATGGTTGTAATATAACAGTTACCACATTATCAGCCAGCTGGGGCACCCAAACAAGCATCACTGGATATGAGTACCCAGCTCTTTTCCAAACACAAGCGTGAGGCACTATCACAGTTGGCCTCATGTCATTGGCCACGGGAGCTAAGTTGCTCTCAGAGCTCAGTCTGAGCAGCCTCTGCCTCATCTGGGCTCCTGGGCCCTTGGCTCCCCCCACCTCCCCATGCTGTCTCTTTTCATCTGATTCCTCACTTGGCGGTGACTCCTTGAGACACTAATAGATAACTAATGCCTAGTTATCCCCCTGTCCCAGTGTCACCTTGCTCTGGCACGTGAGTCTCAGCAAATCTTTGTCGCATGAAGGAGGAGTGAAATTACAAGTCATTCCTGTTTGTTCCTTTACAAAGCAGGAGCTCCTTACGGCGATGCTCAGATTAACAGGTGGGATCTTTTCCATTTCTGGCTTGTCTTACTTTAAAACCAGTCCCATTCACTGCCGTTAGATATTGTTTCTCCAGTGACTATCCCTGGAGCTGAAATCTTATTAAACTTCTTAATGATAAATAAATCAACTGTCCAACATCATTGACTGTTGATGAAATCGTCTTATGTATTAGTAGGGTAAAGCTAGGTTATGCTGTGATGACAAATTAATCCTGTATCTGACAGGCCTAACAGAGCACATATTTATTTCCCACTCACATTCTGGGTCCACAATGGCTGGGCAAGGGGTTTCTGCTCCACACAATGACTATGGACGGTGGAAGGATGGAAACTCCACCATCTTGTGCCTACACTATCTGGAACACGTGGCCTCTTCAACTACCAGAGAAAGAGGAAGTGACAACATCAGAACCCACCCCTGTTTTCTATACTTTGGCCCAGAAGTAAGACAATTCATGCCCATTGGCTAGAAATGATCGTCTGTCTCACATAATTGCAAGGGAATTTGGGAATGGACTCTTCCCATGGTGTCTGTCAGAAAAAAGATGAGAACTAAGATTGTCTACTTAAGAAGACATAATTAAGGGCTGGGTGTGGGGGTTTCTGCCTATAATCCTAGCGCTCTGAAAGGCCAAGAGAGACAGATTGCTTGAGCTCAGGAGTCCAAGACCAGCTTAACCAAGAGTGAGACCTTGTCTCTACTTAAAGAAAAAAAAAAAAAATAGGGCAGCACCTGTGGCTCAAAGGGGTAGGGTGCCAGCCCCATATGCCAGAGGTGGCAGGTTCAAACCCAGCCCTGGCCAAAAACTGCAAAAAAAAAAAATAGAAAATACTAGCCAGGCATTGTGGCAGGCACCTGTAGTCCCAGCTACTCAGCAGGCAAAAGGATTGCTTGAGCCCAGGAGTTTGAGGTTGCTGTGAGTCATGATGCCACAGTACCCAGGGGGACAGAGTGAGATTCTCTCCAAAATATAAATAAAACAAAAGGAAACACAATTAAGGTCCCTGCCTTAATGGAACTTATAGCTTAGAAAAGTAGTTCTCAAACTTTAGGATATAGAAGCATTAGCTAGGGCCTTCATTTAAAAACTCAGATTCTTCATTCCTACCTCCACGGCCTCTGATTGGAAAGGACTTGGGCAGGCCTAGGCATTTATAGTCTCCACATATTCCCCAGGGGATGCAGGTATTCTGTGGAACACACTCTTGGAAACAGTGTCTAGCAGCCAGATTCACACAGACAAGCCCTTTCCACCTAATGACTGGGCCTCTGCGAGTGCCGTGCGTGGTCTGACCCCTGTGCGCTCTCTGAGGGCGTGCGCCTTAACATGGATCTCTCTAAAAGGCTGTGAGTTGGGTAATCTTCCCAAAAGCATACACTGGGAGAACCGGTCTTAAAAGGGGAGGTTTTGCTGTTACTGCAGAATATTCTCAGTCAGTAAATATGGCCTGAGGCATGGAACGTCTGTTATAAAGAAAACGGCAGCTGTGTTGGGGTACCCGTCCCCTGGGAGGTGGCTGACCCCACACCACATGCATCTCTGTGAATCAGAAGGGCTGTGGCCCTGGGCAGAGCAAACTCTGCAGCCTGAGCCTTTGTGAGTTGGAAAAGACTCTAAGGCTGGCTGCGGAGCTGGTCAGTGAGCGGGGCAGTGACCCAAGGGAGCCATAGCACTATTTTGTGTGACATATGGAGAAGCATTTGCCTTCTCAGCAGCTGGTAGGAGGGAGGTTTCTTCAGTGGCAAAGAGAAGCTCTGATAAGCATCTTGGGGGGTTGGAGTGAGCTGGATTCTGAGGCTCCTAGAAAAGATGGAGCTGGTTCTAACTTACTTTTAAAGGGAAAGAGAAGCAAAGCGAGAAATACCTGCAGGAAGGGTGAACGGGAAGAGCACCCCAGTAGGCCAGGGGAGAGTTTAATTTACACACACTCCAAATGCCTTTGCTGCATGGCACGTGATGAAACCATCTCTTTGGTCTGGGAAAACCTCCATTGCTCTCTAATGTTTGGCAGAGTGAGTTTTCTTTGCAGGAGGACTAAGTCCTATGTGGATTGTAGCACAAAGGGCAGTAAGCCATTCTGCCTGCTCCCCTCTGGGTTACTCTGTGGGTCTTTGAAGAACTCCTAGACCCAGCTGAGCAGAGGCGAGGCAGTCACACCTGGAGAAGCCGCAGAGTGGTACCGGTGCCTGGCAGGACCACAAGCCCAGCCATCGCCAGCACAGGACGCTGCCTCTCAGCTTGATGGTGAATACATGTGAGACAGCACCCGGGAGCCCCCCCCGAAACCTGGGGCAGGGGGACCTTCCTTAGCAAGGCTTGGAGCTAGTGCATAAGCTGGAAGGATCTAGGAACCATGGTGATTTGAATTATGCCACCAATCTAAAGAGTCGACCCTGAGAGTACATGCAGCAGTAATAATAACAATAAGTAATACTTATGTGATAAATAACAAGAACATCTAAGTACATCAGAATTATTAATTTATCCATCATCACAACAATTTATAAGGAAGGTGGATGATGACCCCCGTTCTATGAGAAAACTGAGCCCAGAGACAGGGAGTTGCTCAGGCTCAGGCAGCCTACAATGGCAGGGCCATGATTTGAATTTAAGCAGCCTGCCTTCAAAGTCTAGGTTCTAAACCACTGCCCTTTAATATATGTAAAAATTGCTTTATTAAATAAATGTTACAGTGCTGAGCAGGGGAATGCATTACAAGGCTCCTGGATGTCTAGACAACAGATATTAAAACAGAAGAAAGCAAAACCCACCCAAGAACTGAGGAGCTTCTGGGAGGCAGAGAAAATTGTGACTTGGCTTTTCCCTGTAGCCTCCCCCAGGAGGGCATAAATGTTCCCCAGGCCCCACCGTTCAGCTCTGTTTCGTGGTAACAACTGCCGTTCTGGGCACTTCTTTTTGGCAGATCACAAAAATCAATTGATCCTTGGAAATTTCTATGAATCAGCATCATGTATACCCAGAAAGTCACAGAACTGGACAAAGAAGAAAGAGCTGGGCGTAGCGAGGGCCATACTGGGTTGGGCTAATTCTATATTGCACGTCAGTGGGCGGCAGAGTCTTGGTTCAAGGGAGAAAGCCAGTCGGGGCCGACACAGAGGTCACCAGAAGATGCCAACCGGGCTAAATGCTGACAGCCCTGAACAGGCACAGTTAGCAACACAGAACCAGCCCCAAATAGTCATCTGCACAGTCCATCCTCCAGAAACCCCCCAGTCTAAGACATGAAGACTTCGCTCGACCTCTGGAACATGACCCTGAAAACCTCCGGATGCCTTAAGGCCCAAAGTTCAGAGCAACTTAGGACACCTGTACGCACGTGACACGTTCCGACGGCTCTGCCAGGCCCCGGAGCCGCCTCTGCAGCACGTGAGGAAGGCTCTCCCGCTTTCCGTGTCTGCATTTAGTTTTGTTGATATATTTATGTCACATCTTGATCATCACACTTCCCTCCAATTTATGCTGTTTTCCTTCCAAACACATTAAATCCATGCTATTGCTAAGAAACTGAGTTCTCCAATGTACATTGTTTGGCGCTCGTTTCTTAAAATATCTTGGTGACATCTCCTAGTGAACTACAACACTAGCTCTGGTGGGAGTCCTGTCTGGGCTGCGTGTGTGGCGAGGAGGGAAGCAGGCCTTCCTGGGAGCACGTCTAGAGATGGTGAGTCTTCCACAGTCGTCCCATGGACAGGATAGATCTCTCGGTCATGGCCCACAGAGGTTAGGAACCCCAGAGAAAGTTATGAAGGGCTTCTGTCCAAGATAGGCAGATAGGCAGATCCCAAGCTCTTCCATTTGACTGGACAAGACCCCAGCAATCTACACACCCCTCATCCTCCCTATGTGTGAGAACCCAGGACAAAGAGGTGCTGTGGGGACTCCTCAGGTGGGTCCTCCCCTAGGGGATGGGGGACAAACCTGCCCAAACAGCCTGCCCCTCCCACCTCCATGGCTAGGTTTGAAGGCGGCTCTTGTGGCATCTTCCCCATTAAGAACGAAGCACTTTTACTAATGCGAATCTAATAGAAAAACAACTACATGCCTGAAGGAGAGAATAAAACAAGTATATTCAAGTGGGGGAGGGGAGAGGAAAGGAAAAGAGGTGGGGGGATGGTAAGGTCTCACCTGCTGGACACCTTGGGAGTGTGTACAGCACACACCCAGGAAGAGGGGCTCAGCTGCCTCAATTTCAACTTGAACTTTAAACACAAAAACATAACCTCACCATTAGTACCCTCGTATTAATCTGACGTATAAAATAAAATACAAAGAATGAAGCACTTTCTACTAATCCTCAGGGAGTTGCAAATCAAAACTACAAGAAGATACCACCTCCCACCTGTTAGAAAGGCTGTTCTCAAGAAGGCAAGCGTCTCGATGAGGCTGTGGAGAAAGTGGGACCCCCTGCGTACTGTTGGTGGGGACGCAAATCAGTGCAGCACTTCTGGAAAACAATACAGAGATGCCTCAAAAATTAAACATAGGACTGCCGTGGGACCCAGCAATCCTATCCCAAGGAAATGACATTGGTACATGGAGAGTATCTACACTCCCGTGGTCACTGCAGCAATATTCCCAAGAGCCAAGATAGGGAATCAACCTGAGGGTCCACTAACAGATAAATGGTCCAAAAATACGTGGCATACAGACACGATGGAAGAATTTATCATTTGAAAGGAAGGAAATCCTGTTGCTTGTGACAATATAGATGAGGCTGGAGGATATTCCCGTAAGTGATATAAGCAAGACACAGAAAGACAAACACTGCCTGATTCCACGCGTATGTGGAATGTAAAACAGTTGTGATACAGAAAGCAAAACATTGGGGACCAGAGGCTGGGGCAGAAGGGGGAGGGGAGCAGCAGAGAGATGTCACTTAAAGGACGTGAAATTTCAGTTAGATAAGAGAATAAACTCGGGCTCTATTGTATGTACACCATGATGACCACAATCAAACCCAATGTACTGTCTACTTGAAAACTGCTAAGAGAATACATTTTGCATTCTCTCTGCAAAAGAACAGTAAGCGTGTGCGGTAATGGACATGTTAATTAGCTTAATTTAGCCAGTCCACAGCGCATTCGCACCTGTATATGAAAACATCACGCTGAACACCGTAAATATACCCAATTTTTACTTGTCAATTAAATAATTGTTCTCATATAAATTAATTAACTGAGTGAACTTTTTAAATGGGGCGAAGAACAAAGCCCCTTGTGCAAGACTGGATCGTGAGCTGTCTCCCCGAGACTGTGCGCTGAGAAATAAGAGAAACCACCAGACAGGTCAGTCCCAGATGAACCGTGTCTCTGAAGACAGACAATCCCCAATACCCATCCTGCACCCGCACAAGCATGGCAGGATTTGACATCTGAGTGAGGGAACAAGAACAGGGGGCGCTAGGGAGGAGTTCAGGCGGGAAGGATTTTGCACATCCAGGGGGCCATGAGAAGCACTTTCCTAATGCCCACTGGCGAGTCCCGCTCCTCTCCACACCAGCTGTCCATCATCCTATACTTTCTGCTAGAGCAGCGGCAGATCCAGTTCCTGCCCTGGAGCCCCAGGCTCCTGCTCGCCTGCAAGCTCCCACAGTCCTGCTACTCCCTGCTAACCGCGTACCTGCCTCCATGTGCTTGTCCCCACTGGGATGCCCTTCCTCCCCTATTCCACTGAACTCATCCCTCAGGCCTCACTCAAACCCCATGTTTTCTGCAATTCCTTACACATCCCTCAAGCTAGACTCGCTCCTGAACTTCTACATCACTCTAGGTGTGCATATTGGGATTCTTAATGGTCTGGGGTGTAATGTGGACTTGTTTCCTTCTGGCACATCTGTAAGAGTGACTTGGATTCCACTCTAGGTTCCCCACACATGAGCTGTGTGATCTTGAGGGAGCCACTTTACCTCTCTGAGCTCCTTATTTGTCAGATGAAAGGAGACTGAAGGGGATTAAAGAAGGTCACCTTTACAACTCAGCTACCACAGTGCCTGGCCCAGGAAAGTCACTCCACGAATGTCAGTGATATAGTATCCGGTAGGGCGCAAGGATGTAGGCTTTGGAGTTAGCCTATCTGGATTTGGTATCTGCTTCTGCAACTTTTGACTTGGGTGATTTTGAACACACTGCTCATCCTTTGGGTGCCTGAGTTTCTTCCTCTTAAAATGAGAATAAGTAAAGAATCTACCTTACCAGATGGTAGTGAGGATACAGATAGCCAACACATTGAGAGTGCTCAGTCCCTGCCATAAAGCAGGTGCTGCGGAAATGATAGTTGCTATTGTTGGCAGTCCCGCCCCCACGCCTACAAGGCAGAGGCCATACCCCCCACACATACACCTCACCTAGCATCAAGCTTTCTTTTGCAGTTTGTTTGTTTGTTTTTGCCGGGGCCAGATTTGAACCTGCCAACTCCAGTATATGGGGTCAGTGCCCTACTCCTTGAGCCACAGGCACTGCCCTAGCATCAAGCTTTTTGCACAAATAATGAACTGACAAACCATAAACACTCATCTCAACCCTCCTTCAAGCCACGCACCTCTGGATAACAGAGAAAATTCTGTCAAACATGTCTTCTTCACAACACAAAGTAGCAATATTAGAACGTTCAGCCACGTCACTCAGCTGCACATTGCAGAGAGCAGAATCCTGGGGAATAACTCTGTGGTGGCAGTGTGTGCACTTCCTCTCAGCCTAACTTTCTCAGCAGCAAGGGCCATCATTACTAAAATGTTACTTTCTCCCCTTCTGCCCTTGTCCAACCTCCTGGGGGTCATTGGATGGTGAGCGCAAACCAGGGTGATGCTTCAGGTCCACATCTGGGTGTGAGCACAAACCAGGTTGATGCTTCAGGTCCACATCTGGGTGTGAGCACAAACCAGGGTGATGCTTCAGGTCCACATCTGGGTGTGAGCGCAAACCAGGGTGATGCTTCAGGTCCACATCTAGGTGTGAGCACAAACCAGGGTGATGCTTCAGGTCCACATCTGGGTGTGAGCGCAAACCAGGGTGATGCTTCACGTCCGCATCTAGCTGTGAGCAGACCACAGTTTTCATGGGTGGGGAGCAGGGGGCCTTCCATGAGAAGTTCCTGCTCTTGGTGGAGATGCTAGTATTGCAGAGGTGCTCTGTGCCCTTCCCCATATTGTGGGCTCTGGCTCTGAGCCCACTATCCCCTGAAAACTGGGTATGACACAGACAGGGACAGTGTTTATGTGGGCTCTGCACCAACCACAGGATGGTCTGGGAGTGGCAGGCTCACAGCTGTGGGCTCCTTTAACCCTCATTGTACAGCATCATCCCCACCCCACCCTGTCTACAGGTGAAAGTGATTAGGGTAGGGGCAGAGGAGAGATTAACTCTCCCACTTGGCACACTTTGCTCAGAGGCTCTTGGGGTCCATCTATAAGTGAAAATAACTGATCCATGGGTGAGAACTAAGATGCCCATCTGTATCCACTGTGTGGTCACAGGGGAGTCATTTGCTGTGACCATGATGGGGACTTGATCAAATAACTTTCAAGAGAAGCTTCTTTCAGTCCCGGCATGTTGTCACAAATGGCCAATCACGTTTGGCAACCCGTAGCTATACCCAAATGAGACATTCAGTCTTGGGGGTCCCACTGATTCTTTATTGCTTCTTCCTCAATGGATTCTTTTTAAACTTCTTTCTGCTGACTTGTGAGGTGCATCTGGATGTATCTGAAGGTGCAGGTTTGTTTTCTGCCCTCCCTGCTGCACAATGAGGACTCCCCGGTGTCCTCACCTGCATTGATCCTGCCTGGCTCTGGCTGCAACCCTTTTGACTGGACCTGCCACCTGGCCCCTTCACTCTCTCACTTTTGTGCCTTTCAAGTCTTGCTCAGCCTGTGTCTGTCCCAGGCCCTGATCCCCTAAAGCTGCACTTGCAAGTGGTTGCCTGGATTCCTGCAATTATTGACTCTTAAACCCAATCATCATCTTATTTGCTAAGCACCGTTGGAGGTGCAGTGGAGCGGAATGAGCATCAGCTGTGTAATCAGACACACCCAGGAGGGATGCCTCGCTCTGTCACTCACCAGCCTGGACAAGTTACTCTCTCCATCCATAAAATGGGGCTGATAAGAATAACCCTACGGTTGTAAGAACTACATAAGATTTTGCATGTGCCTGGCACATGGCAAGCTCTCAGCTGTTTTATTGAAGACCTTGCTGCCCAAGGGAAGGAAACAAGATTATTTGAACCTTGCAGAGACCCTGCAGTAAAAGACTCAGCTAAGTTGTGCTCAGATTCCTGACCACAGAAATTGTGGGATACTAAATGTGTGTTGTTTTAAGGGACTAAATTTTAGGATAAATAAGTATGCAACAATAAATAACTAGTATATCTAAAATATTCATTCTGCTAACAGGTGAACACGGGTATCTCATTAGGTTGGCCCTGATACGGTACTGGGACAATAATTAGAACTTAGGTATAATTCATACATAGACAGCAACAAGGAAAAGGCAAGGCAAAGAAAATGAATTTTAATGAGAAATAATGTTCTGAGGCTACACAAATAAGAGAAACCAATTTTCCTGGCAAGTATATTCCCTTTGCCAGACTCCCCTCCCCTCCCATGAAGATCATCTCATTAAATCAACCCCACAACCTGTGATGTTGACACTACTCCAATCTCTGTGTCGCAGATGAAGAAACTGAGGCTCACACAAGTGACGTAATTTATCCAAGTTCACACAGATAGTGTTGAGCACCAGGATTTGAACCCAGGCCTCTCTGACTATAGAACCTGCCCTCTTAACCATGGCATCATACTCCTCAGTAGGCTGCGAACAGAGTAGGCACCTTTTGCAGGCTGTGGGGATGACAGTGAAGGCCCACCCCAGACTCCACCTTCCACATCCATGATGTGAAGCCCAACAGTTCTCCAAGGATCCCTCTGGATCCAAGTCTGGACGTGTAGGTGCCCAGAAATCCTTCAGTGAGCTCCATAATCATAGAGTAAGCCATATGCATCACACGTTATCATAATATTAATGATCATAAAGAAAGATTAGAGGAAGAATAAAAGGAAAACCCTTGAAGCAAAGGGAACTGTAGCCTTGCAATCAATTGCAGATAAGGTTTTTGAATGTATAGGCTTAAAGTGTCCAGTATCCTAAGGATTTTTCACATTCTTAACACCCCTGCACTTCCTCATTCAAACTACCCACTAAAACATCTGCAGACTGATTCTATAAGAAAATTGATTTCCTAGTCTAAAAACTTTGGCCCCTCCTGTGGTTACTCATTTCTCTAGACTCACCTGTGCCCTCACCACATGTGTGACCTGTGCTGTAGGGGGCCAGGATCCTCAGAGCAACTTAGCTGGTACTTCTGCAAAGGTCTTTCTGGAAGTTATGGTCAAGGCAACTGCAGGATTTTCAGTCTTCTCAAGGCTCCATTGGGCCTGAGGGATCCACTTCCAGGCAGATTCACGTGGTTGTCAAAGGCTTCATTGCCCATTCCCCATTCACGTGGTTGTCAATGGGCTTCATAGTCAGTTACACTGATGTTCTCAGTTCCTCCTCACTCCGTGGGGGTGTAGAACTCCCCACAACAGGGAGCTTGCTTCCCTCTATACAAGTGAGACGAGAGAGAGAAAGATGGAAGGCACAGTCTTTTATAACCTAATATTAAAAGTGATACCCTATCAGGACTGCCGTATCTATTCAGTAGAAAGGAGTCTATAATTCCAGCGCATATGCAAAAAGAGGGGATTGCACAAGGCTGTGAATATAAAGAGGTTGGGGTTGCTGGGAGCAATGCTACAGTTTGCCCAGACCCACTCATTTCTCACGATCAATACAGAATCCCATGATTAATAAAGGGTGAGTGGCTCTGCCCCTTCCCTGCACTTGGAGCACCTCCCAGGAACACGCCCCAGCCTGGGGTTCTATGACCCAGTAGTTATCATGGAGAACAACAGTCTCCTGAATGATTGCTGTCTCTCTTCGGAATAAGTGTGTTTGCCCAAGAGCTCTCTCCTTGGCCTGTTCTCTTCCAGGTCACTGAATGGAGGGACTGTCTTCTTGAAGGAAGACCTCGACCAGGTACATTTCAGGGTGACCATCACTTTCCTGGCCAGATTGCCTCCCTCCACCCTGTGGTCCCTCCTGTGAATATCCTCTCTCTGCTCATCCCTTTCTCTTTCCTCTTGAGTCTGCATCCTTTTCTTCATTCTCTCTTTCTCCCAGTCTATTTCACTGAGTCAAATTCCAGTTTGAAGGAAAACACGAAAATTCTGCCTTGAGCGTAGTGGTTAATGTCGCAGACTGGGGAGAGAGACTGTATGTGTTGGAAGCCCAGGTCTGCCATGTATCATACTAGATGTATGACATTGAGCACATTATTTGATTTCTCTGTACCTCACTTTCCTCTTCTATAAAATCACCATAATAATAGTATACATATCTCACAGTGCTGTGAAGGTATGTGAAGTGTTCCATGTACTTGGAACACCGCCTGACATAGAGTGTTATAAAGATGCCTATTGAATAAATGAATGGTCTCCATCAAAGAATGTGGCAGAATAAAATTAATTACTGTCTCTTGCCCTTATAAAGCGCTAAATTATTTACAAAATGTCTCCATACAGAGATTGTCCCTGATTCATGCCAACATTGCAATGAGGTAGTATTTATTATTATCCAATTTTGCAGTAATTGAAATATAAAGAGGTCAAATATCCTGTCCAAGGTCACATGGAGAATTAGTAACGAAGCTGGGAGTAGACCTAGGTCTCCAGACCCGGATTACTCTGCACCGTGCAGGAAATTGGCTATTCCTGCAAGCTAACGCCTGCATCATCCTCCAGTCACGACATTTCTTATTCTCTCATAAGTGTAAACCAACAATTAAATGAGCAGCATGAGGTCCCCGTTGATGGAGCTCACAGTAACATCTTTTTCAGTGTGTTGATGAGTCACAGAAATCTTGAGCTGCCGGTGGGGGCTCCGTAGGCAGGTGATTCTATGTCATCATGAATCGACTCAGACATGGGGCCCAGAATGTCCAAGAAAGGTTCAGATGGGACCCACACCTGTCCATCCTAAGGAAATCCTTTGCTGCCATTACTTATTAGCTTCTGGGTTTCCCTTTTCTAGATGGTTCTGCTGAGAAATGTTGCCAAATTGGTTTGTCATCTATAAAGTGAGGAGGTGGAACTTGCTCCCACCTTGAGGGGAAGGACTATTTCTTATCTAATTCTGAATTCCCAGGATCTAACTCGTACCTGGTGGTTCCATGTTCTGAAGATCTGCTGATGATCTTTGAAGTCCCCCCTAAGTCTACCACCTAAAAACACTGACACCAAAGACAGAGTCAAAGACTAAAACTATTCGAAAACAGACGCAAAGGCCATCTGGGGTCACTCACCAAGGTCAGCAGGCTTCAACATTTGAGTAGAACCTGAGAGTGTCAGTGGGGGTCCCTACATAGTCAACAAATGTCCTGGTGATGATCCCATGTCTCCCATAAGGAGTTTAGGCTTGCTACAGGGGCACTAGGCACTGTTAGGCACATGACGACCCATGTTAGTTATACGTCCTCCATCCCTCCTGCTGAAGAACAGGTCTGGTGACCAATAAAGCCGCCATAAATTCAATTCAAGTGACTTTCTATGTACCTACTGTGCATCGCACTGTGTGAGTTTGGGTTATCTGAGAAGCAGGCACCAAAATAAAATTGGATGTGCAAGACACTATTGGGGCACAGTCCCATGACTGATAAAGGAAGCAAGAATGGGTATGGAGAACCCTCAGATAGGGGTGACTCTCCCTGAAGGAGGGACGGAAAGACAGAAAAAGAAGAGCTGAGATCACAGTTCTGAGATGGGTCAGCCAAGCCAATGGAGAGAGAGCAGACAGAGGCCGGCTCTGGGAGACAAGAATCCTGTGCTCTGTTACTCCTGAAGTGTTTAGCCTCAGGCTAGAAGCAGTCTGGGAGGAGCCTGGTCTTCCTCTGAGCACCGTGGGGGATCCAAACACACACTGCTGGAACCTGCCTGTCAGCCTGCAGCAGGTTCCCTTGAAGGGAACAGCGCAGGGTGTGGAAGTCACAGATACTTTCCCAAGCGCCAGAGGCACAAATATGCATAGGGCATAGGGCTTTTCTTTAAAGTATTTGTTTCTCTAAAAGAAAGATCATGCACAATGATAAAAATACGAGAAGGGTCATGAGGAGCAGAGAATAAATCACTAACTCACCTGGGCAAAGAGAGGAGCCTCAGAGAAGTCCTCAGAGAGGACATGACAACAGGTCAGAATGTTGGGGCATCCCAGTTGGGTCAGGCTGGTGTGAGGGAGATGACTGACGGGCTGACCTGTGGGAAAGAAGAGAGTCTGCCAATCCGACTGCCTCATCTGTGAAGACGGACCCCAAAGGGGTCCTAATCAAAGTCCACAAATTTATAAAGAGAAAGTGAAAATGCATGTGTGCCTCAAATCCCACAACCAAGAAATAAGGATGTTTTAGAGCAGATGCAAAGAAAAAAAAAAGCCTGCTTTATAGCAAAGGTTGTCACCTTTTACCGCTGATCAAAATGAACTGAAGGTGCTACAGCAATGCCCCAGTCATCTGACCCTGCCAGGAGAGGAGATTTTCCATGTTATAAAATTTCCATATGACAAAAAAAAAAAAAAGAAATACATAGAGCATGTAGGAGAGAAATCTCTCTAAAGTGAATTGACCAATGCACTCACTTCTTAAACACCATTCAGATTCTTCCAGGTGGCTTAGATGGGCTTATTATGAGCGTGAAAAGCTCCGTTCAGATGGAGCGATACTCTCAAATTCAATAAGGTATAGAGGACTATTTGCTCCTAAACCAAACGACTCCAAATATCCCACTTCTGAAATTGCTTTATCCCCTTCTCCTTCCACTATCTAGAAGTCAGAGTACCCTTCTTGCTGCTTGCCAAGTTTTTGCTTCTAGGGAATTTGGACCTACTATCACTTCTAATCCATTGCTTCTAATCTCTAGGCTGGAAAACCTGATAACCCTTTTTTTCATTAAAATTATACTTAATAGGAGTCCAAGAATGCTTTGAATGAAGAACTGAGATCCCTTTCTTTGAGTAAATTGCTTGGGAGTACATGAATTTGATAATATCTACTTTTGGTTTTTGGCCCGTGTTAAGGCAAGGGCTATGTATTTATTTCTGGGTTCTGAGCTACGTTTTAGATAACTGAGGCTGCTGAGCAAGTGACTTCCGGGTAAATGGATCCTAGGGAAGCTCGCCTGATGGACAGTTCAGGAAAATCTAGGCATTTGAAACTTTGCTGATCCACAGATATCCCCGAGTGCCCCCCACCTGCCACAGAAGGACTGGCATGTAAACCTGAGGTCAGCGTTTCCGGAGTTTCTTTATGAGCTTCTCTCGCTCCAGGGAAAAGGACTCATGCATACCTGACATTATTTCCTATGGCTCTTATAACCAAAGCTTGAAAATAAATCCTGGCTTCATTTCTACTCATAATTTGTGCTTGGTCAACCCGTTGTTAGAAAGCGCTTGCAACAGGAGCTGAGCTGCCGTGGCCTGAACAGCCATTCCCCATGTGCGGATTTATTACAAAGACCATAGAAACCTGGCCAGTGCCTCTCCTAAGTACATCACTGTTCTGAAAGGGGAGAACCAGTAGATTGCTAGAGTTCCCCCTGTGTGCCAGGCATCGGGCTAGATGTGTTAACATCCATGACTTCATTTATAATATCCGTGTATGGCAGATACTATTAGCTGGACATTTCAGATGGGGACACAGAAACTCAGAGAAATGAGCCGAATTGCCTAAAGTGGTGGACAGAGCCGAAGTTAGAACCCACATTTCTCATTTCAAGTCCAATGCCCTTTCCATGACATGCAATATCCTAAGGGGCCCGGAAATCCCATCCGCCAGGTGGACGCAAACTGCAGGGAAGGGAAGTGTCAGTAGATCCACTGTCCCCTTCTTCCAGAGCACTCTGCCCCCTCGTTGCCTGGTGCGTCCCCACTGATCAACTCTGAGTCCTGCTTCCCATCGGCCTCCCTGCTCCCACTCTCCACACTGCCCCTGCTCGAGGAGTACTGTATGTCTCCTTATAATTCAGCATTTCAGATCCAGAATGCTCTCGACCTGGGCTTTGTCATTTCCCTTCCCCATCACTTCCCGCTCACTTTTTCTGACCCAACCAAGGAAACCTACTCACAACCTTTCAGATTGTTCCCACTTCTTTCCACATCTTGGATATACACCTGCCCCAAGACACATCCCCCTCTCCTCTGTTCTTCTGGTTTCCTCTCCTCCTTCACATCCCTCTTCCAACTCATCTTCTCTGGGAATAACTGGTTAAACTTGCTCACTCACTACCTTATTAACTCTTGGAAAAACATAGACATTGAAGTCAGGAAGAACTGGCGTCTAGTCCTAATGTGACCAGTGATCTCAGCTGAGTCTTGTGGTCTTTTTAACCTGTTCCCATTGCAGGAAAACAGATATTTCCACATCTACATCCTGGCTAACCACAGCACATGTGATGCAGGAGAATCTGATTGAGTGCTGACCTCCGGGGTCAAACTGCAAGAATAGAATCATGGCAATATCACCTTGAGTCAATTACAGGATTTCTCTAAGCCTCAATTTGCTCATCTGTAAAGTGAGCTCATCATTTTGCCTGCAGAGCTGTGAGAACTACAAAATGAGATAATGCACCTATATGTACAACATTTAATAGAATATCTCTAGGGTATAACTGTTCAACAAAGGTTTGTTGTTATTTATGATCTACCTAGCCAGGTGAATTATAACAAAGGAAAAGACCTTGGGCCAGCAGTGTGTTAAAGCTGGTTATGTCAGCCACGACATGAGCATTTCACTACATACGGTGTTTCCCCCAAAATAAGACACTGTCTTATATTTATTTTTTCTCAAGAAGACACACTAGGGCTTATTTTCAGGGGATGTCTTATTTTTATTAAGTATAATACAACAATCTACATTTATTCAAATACAGTTAAGTCATCTT